>PVIY010029217.1:0-32263 GCA_004026745.1 Myrmecophaga tridactyla
AAAAAAAAAAGCTGGGAAATAATGACCTATCCTAAAAAAGAGGATAAAATCCATGAAATATCAATGGAAAAGACCAAACTATGGTCATACCATACGAAGAATTTAAAATAATAATCTTGAAAAATTAAAGAAGGTTAAAGAAAATACAAAAAAAGAACAAAACAATATCAGAAAAACAATGAATGAATAATATGAGATTCTAAATAAAGATGTAGAAATTTTAAGAAGGAACAAAACAGAGCTACTGGAGTTAGAAAAAAGATAACTGAACTAAAAAGATTCCCTAGAAGATTACAACAGCAGCTGGAGCTGACAGAAAATAGAATCAGTGAATTCAAATACAAAACAATTGAAATGAGTCAGGCTGAAAGATGAAATACAAAAATATAACTAAGAAAAACAAAAGTAACCCAAGAGGAGGATCCAAGGTGGCCAATTAGGGAGAAACTGGACTCATTTCCCTCCCAGCAGAAAACACTTGGAGACAGAAAATGTCTTTTTGGAAAGAGTTCTGGGGATCTGGAGATTTGGAGAAGGGCTGTACAACACCTAGAAAAGTACAGAGCAAGTAGACAGAGAAGCTGCATTGAGGATTATTGAAGCTTCAATAACCCGCTGTTCTAGTTTGCTAGCTGCCAGAATGCAATCTATCAGGAACAGAATGACTTTTAAAAAGGGAAATTTAATAAGTTGCTAGTTTAAAGTTCTAAGGCCAAGAAAAAGTCCCAATTAAAACAAGGATATAGAAATGTCCAATGTAAGCCATCTAGGGAAAGATACCTTGGTTCAAGAAGGCTGATAGATGTTCAGCATTTCCCTCTCAGTTGGAGGACCACATGATGAACATGGTGGCATCTCCAGACCACTTGCTTCATGATGCTCCCCAGGAGGCATTTTCCTTCTTCATCTTCAAAGGTCATTGGGTGGTGAACTCTCTGCTTTGTGGTTCTGTAATGTTCTGCTATGGCATTCATATGGCTCTAAAAAGGGACTCTTTCCAAAGTGTTTCCTCTTTTAAAGGATTAACAGGGGGAGTCATAACTCCATGGAATATATCTCTTCAAAAGTTACCATCCACAACTGGGTGGGTCACATCTTCAAGGGAACAATCAAGATGCTCCCATCCAGCAACATTGAATGAGGATTAAAGGACATGGATTTTCTGGGTCCACCACAGATTCCAACTGGCACAATCTCCTCATCCCTGACCTCTGTAGCAAAACCCTACTATTAGGGCAGAGAGCTTCAGAATGTCCAGTCCCTGGTGGTAGGCAGCTGCAGAATGAGATGGCTATAAAGACAGGAAAAGACACAGTCTAGCCCTTTTCCAGTTTTATGCTGCAAAATTTGGAATTTGGGATATGCAGATTCAACACACCCTTCCTGGTACTGCAATGTGATTTTCTGGAATCAGCAGGGGGCTAAGAACAAGCCCTACCTTAAGGAGGGGCTGAGAGAAAGGAAATGCCAGCAGTGTCATCTGATGGTAGGCAAAGAAAGTGCACCTTTGGCAAGAATCCAAAGGCTTTTTACCTGACCTTCTCTCCCCAGGGTGCTACGGAACTGGTGTGCACCCTCTTCATGGGTCACATGCCTGTTTGGGTAATACTGACAAAATAAGTGGGAAAGAATAAAATTAACATGAGGTCAACCAATAACAAAATCTTAGAAAAGAGAATCTGAGCATAGAAAACTCACTTTGATAACTCGATGTCCAGACATCAAAAAATTACAAGCCACATTAAGAAAGAGGAAAATATGGCCCAGTCAAAGCAGTAAATTAAAAAGTAAGAGAAGATACACAACTTGGAATAACCAATCAAAGATGTTCAAACAAATCTTCTAAATCAATTCAAGAGGCTGGCTGAAGAGATAAAGAATATTAGGAGGATGTTGGGTGAACATAAACAGAATTTTATAGCATATAAAGAAAATAGATGAAGTTAAAAATATACTAGAGGCATACAACAGCAGGTTTGAAAAGGCAGAAGAAAAGTTAAGCAAAGTAGAAGACAGAGCACATAAATTAGAACAGACAAAAGAACAGATAAAAGAAAGAATGGGACAAATAAAGCAAAATCTCAGGGAATTGATTGACAATGCAAAGTACACTAACATTCAGATCATAGCAGTCCCAGAAGAAGAGAAGGAGAAAAGGGCACAAGGAATACTTAAAGGAAATAATAGTAAAAAATCTGCCAACACTTATGAAAGATGTAGACATAGAACTCCAAAAATCCCAATACATACCAACTTAAAAACCTGAACAAACCTATTCCACAGCATATACAAATAAGAAGGTCAAATACCACTAATAAACAGAATTATGAAAGCAACAAGGATAAGCAGTTTCTTATATATAATGCTCAATAAGATTAAGTGCTGCTTTTTCAACAGAAATCATGGAGGTGTGAAGGCAGTAGTAAGAAAAATTTAAGACACTTAAAGGGAAAAACTGGCAGTAAAGAATTCTCTATCCAGCAAAACATTCCTTCAAAACTGAGGGAAATGTCACACAATTCCTCCGTATTCTCCACACTGCACCCTCCTCTGGTGCTCCAAGACCATCTGATCTGTACCCCATCCCAATGGACCCCACACTGCACCTCCAAACCCTGCCCCCAAAATCCATGCTCACAAACACAAGTGTAGTGTCCCCAACTCATTCCTGTACCTGCACTGCAACTTGTCACCTCATTGTCATGCCCCACACTATGCCCCACATCCTATTCCACATCCATCCTGTAAATACAAAGCTTTAGATTACTGAGGGAAATCAACTTCCAGAGTAACCCTATCAAGATATTTACATGCCTCAAAGGCAACAGAATATCACTAAGCATAAGAAAATACAGACAGATAGAGCCCAGTCTAACAATCATATTTAAACACAGACTTTGGAACAATTAATCAAGGATGTTCATGTAACTCTACTAAATAAAATCAATGGAATGTCTAATGACATAAAGGAAATCAAGAAGACACTGAAAGAGCCTTAAGAGCATGTAATGACTTTTTAAATGAATAAGGGAAATATTCTGGAGGAGTTGTGATGAGGTTGATAGAGTAGGCCTAGAATACTTTGAAAAGACTGTTGATAGAACTGTGGACTCTAAAGATACTTCTGATAAGGTCTTAGACAGAAACGAGGCACATGTTATTGTAAACTGAAAGGAAGGCAATTCTTGTGTTAAAATGGTAGATAATTTGGTAAAGTTTATTACTGGCTTTGGCTGGAAGGCAGATTTTAAAATCCATGAACTTGGATATCTAGCGGAAGAGATTTCTAAATTTAATATGTGTGGGTGACACCACCTATGGCAGTTATTCTTTGTCCAGCAAAGAATTGGTGTGGGAAGAAAAAAACCTATGACTCACAAAAAATAAACTCAGGGTTCTGACTATCTCTTGGGTCAGAGACTTCCTTGTTTTCTGACTTTGAGTCATAGGTTTTTTTCTTCCCAAACCAATTCTTTGCTGGACAAATATAACTGCCATAGGTGGTGTCACCCACACACATTAAATTTAGAAATCTGTTCTCAGCTTAAGAAACAGATAGACAAGAGTAGTGGTTTTCCACTGTTTGAGGATATGCAAACACAGAGCAAGTTTACAAATACTTTAATCTTATCCTCCCTCAAATGTGGAAAGTACAGCCTGTTTTTCCCTTGCAGTTTATAGCAAAATGCAAAAGGAAAGAGAAAATTGAACTCTTGAGTACAAAGAAGCCAGAAATTGATGTTCTGGAAAATTCTGGATTTCCAGGAAGAGAGATCTCAGAGAATAGTGCCCCACATGAGTATTTAGCCAGATGCAGATACAGTCAGCCATTTCAGAAAAAAACAGGATTGGACATGAAGTTATCCAATACGTATTGGAAACTCCTTCTTTCTGAAGGGCAGGATCCTTGCTTGCTACATAGAAAGCCAATAAGAGTGCTGCAGGACCTGCATAAACAGAACCACTGCCTAATTCAACTGGGGGTCTAAGAAAAGGGAAATAGTGAAAGTAAAATGTTTTCATGTGCAGAACCATGGAGGCTGGGGTCTGAAGTCGAGAAGTGTCAGACCAGGAGAGTGCACACATCCAAGCACATGGAGAGGGTGAATTTTCCCTGAAGGTAGACAATACTCCATCTACCTTGATCCAGTGGAAAAGATGTGGTACCACAGGCCTTGGAGAGTGTGGAGCACACTCCTTGGGGATTTGGGAGAGTCTGGCTGCCACCACAAGGAGAGGTGAGCATGTGCCATGAAGATGGCAGACAGCCTGGGTACTGCCATGATGCTTGGAGAGGATGGAGTTGAGGAAAAGGTAGTCTCCCCAATTTCACCCAAAGTTGCATAAGAAGAGAGGCAGGCCACTATGTGGGCCCTTGGAAAGGGTGGGACTGCCACTTTCTAAAGCCCCGAAGATAAATGACTTTCAGACTTTGAAATCTAGTGGAGTTTGTTCTGCAGGTTTTCAAAACTGCTCGGGTCCAGTGACCCCTGTGTTTCTTCCAATTTCTCTCTATGAAAATGGGGGTATTTATCCTAAGACTGTCCCTCCTCTGTATGTTTGGTTCAAGTAACTTGTTCTGAGCTTTACTGGACCAGAGCCAGGGGAGAATTTTGTCTTAGAACAGGCCATGCTTGTAACAGACTTTGATGAGAATTTTTACTGTTTTTAACCTTTTATTGTTGAAGATTGATATTATCCAGAGAACTTTCTCTAATCACAGTGGAATAAAGTTGGAAATTAATAATCACCAAAGAACCAGAGCTTTCACAATTATATGGAGATTAAACAATGCACACTTAAATAATCAGTGCATTAAGGAAGAACTTGCTAGAGAAATCAGTAAATATATGGAGATGAATGATAATGAGAAAACAATATATTAAAACTTATGGTATGGGTAGGCCACAGTGGCTCAGCAGGTAGAGTTCTCACCCACCATGCTGGAGACCCAGGTTCAATTCCCAGTTCCTGCCCATGAAATAAATAAATAAATAAATAAATAAATAAATAAATAAATAAATAAATAAATAAATAAATAACTTATGGGATTAGGCAAAGGCAGTGCTGAGAGGGAAATTTATTGTCCTAAATGCCTTTATTAAAAAATACAAGAATAAGCAGAACTTGAGGATTTAACTGGTCACCTCGAGAATTTAGAAAAAGAACAACAAACTAACTGTAAAGCAAATAAAAGAAGAGAAATAATAAAGACTAAAGCAGAAATATGCAAACTGGGGAACTGTTCTAGTTTTCTAGCTGCTGGAATGCAATATACCAGAAATGGAATGGCTTTTAAAAGAAGATATTTAATAAGTTGCTAGTTTACAGTTCTAAGGCCAAGATAATGTCCCAATTAAAACAAGTCTATAGAAATGTCCAATCAAAGGTATCCAGGAAAAGATACCTTGGTTCAAGAAGGCCGATGAAGTTCAGGGTTTCTCTCTCAAGTGGAAGGGCACATGGTGAACACAGAGTTTCTCATCTGAAAAGGCACATGGTGAATATGGTCAGGGTTCCCCTCTCATCTGGAAGGGCACATGGTGAACACGGCATCATCTGCTAGCTTCTCCTGGCTTCCTGTTTCATGAAGCTCCAGGGGAGGCATTTTCCTTCTTCATCTCCAAAAGTCACTGGCTTGTGGGCTCTTTACTTCTCGTGGCTATGTCATTCTTCTCTGATCTTTCTGAATCTCCTCCATTCTCCAAAATGTTTCCTCTGTTATATAACTTCAGAAAGTTATCAAGACCCACCCAAATGGGTGGAAACATGTCATCACCTAATCCATTTTAACAACCACTCTTGATTAAATCACATCATCCAGGGAGATAATCTGATTACAGTTTCAAACATACAGTATTGAATAGGGATTATTCTACCCTTATGAAATGGGATTTTGATTAAAACATGGCTTTTCTAGGGGACATACATTCTTTCAAACCAGCACAGGAACAGTAAAACAATCAACAAAATTAAAAGTTGGTTCTTTGAGAAAATTAATAAAATTTATGGTACACCAGGTAGATTAACAAAGCAGAAAAGAGAGAAGACACAAATAAATAAAATCAGAAATGAGAGGAGGGTTGTTATCATAGATCATAAGGTAATTTAGAAAATTATAAGAGAATATTATGAACAACTATATGACAACAAACTAGATAACTTAAATGAAATGGACAAATTCCTAGAAACAAATGAATTACCTATATTGACTCGAGAAGAAGGTCTCAGGTAGTCAATTAAAAATAAAGATATCCAATAAGTCCTCAAAAATCCTTCATGCAAAAAATAAAAAACACTGGACCTCATAGCTTCACAGGAGAATTTTTTGAAACTTTCCAAAAAGAATTGACACCAATCCTACTCAAACTCTTACAAAAAGTTGAAGAAATGAAAACACTACCTAACTCCTTTTATGAAAACTAACATCACTCTAATGTCAAAATCAGATAAAATGATACAAGAAAAGAAGACTATAGACCAATCTCCCTAAGATAGATGCAAAAATCCTTAACAAAATATTAACAAATCATATACAACATGACATTAAAAGAATTACACATCATGATCAACTGGGCATGTGCTTTTTCACTTCACTTCTCCTGTGAAGCCATGAGGTCCAGTGTTTTTATTTTTTGCATGAAGAATTTTTGAGGACTGATTGGATATCTTTATTTTTAATTGACTACCTGAGACCTTCTATTTCTTCTCAAGTCAATATAGGTAATTCATTTGTTTCTGGGAATTTATCCATTTCATTTAAGTTTTCTAGTTTGTTGTCATATAGTTGCATACAAGGAATGCAAGAGTGATTCAACATAAGAAAATCAATCAATGTAGTACAACACATTAACAGATTGAAAGAGAAAAATTACATGATCATATCAATTGATGCTGAAAAAGAACATTTGACAAAATCCAGCATCCTTTCTGGTAAAAACACTTATATAAAAGTTAGGCATCAAAGGAAACCTTCTCAATATCATAAAGTGCATATATGAAAAACACATAGCCAGCATCATACTTAATGGTGATGAATTGAAAGCATTCCCCTTGAGATCAAGGGTGAGATAAGAGTGCCCATTTTCACTTCTATTGTTCAACATTGTATTAGATGTATTCACTGGAGCAATTGGACAGGAGAATGAAATCAAAGGCATTCAAATAGGAAAGGAAGAGGTAAGGTTTTATTGTTTTTGGATGACATAATCCTAGACTTAGAAAACACTGAGCAAACTACAGTAAAACTACTTGAGCTGATAAACAAATTCAGCAACTTGGCAAGACACAGGATTGATGTGTAAGGATCAGTGATGTTTCTATGCCCAAGTGGCAACCTATCTGTGGTGACAACTAAGGAAAAGGATTCCATTCAGAATAGTGACTGGAAGAGTTACATATTTGGGAATTAGCCTACCCAGGGATGTCAAGGACTTATATACAGCAAATTACAAAATAATTGCTAAGAGAAATAGAGGGTGACCTATGTGGATGGAAGGATATTCCACGCTCATGGACGGGAAGGTTGAATACCGTCTAGATGTCAATTTTGCCCAAGCTGATCTACAAGTTCAATGCAGTGCCAATAGAAATCCCAACAACCTACTTTGAAGATGGAATAATTACTTATCAAATTTATATAGAAAGTAAAGAGACCTCAGACAGCTAGGGATATCCTAAAACAAGAAGAGTGAACTGGGAAGTCTATCACTTTCTGACTTGAAAGCTTACTATAAAGGCACAGTGGTCAAAACAGCATGGTACTGACACAAAGATAGAAGGACTGACCAGTGGAATAGAATCAAGAGTGCAGAGATTGACCACCAAATTTATGGATATTTGATCTTACATAAGACCTCCTAATGCGGTGAATAGGAACAGAATAGTCTTTTCAATAAATTGTCATGGGAGAACTGGATTTCAATAGCCAAAAATGAAACAGGACCCCTACCTCACACCTTATACTAAAGTTAATTAAAAATGGATCAAAGACCCAAATGTCATGTCTCTTGATGTTATCATAAACTGCATATATGAAAAACATAAAACTTCCTGAAACAAATATAGGAAAACATCTTCAAGATCTAGTAATAGGGGATAGCTTCTTAAACTTTACACCTAAAGCACAAGCTGTGAAAGAAAAAAATACATAAATTGGAACTCCTTAAAATCAAGAGCTTCCATGCCTCAAAGGACTTTGTTAAAAAGATGAAGAAGAAGCCAACTCAATGGGAGAAAATATTTGGAAACCACATATCAGATAAAGGCTTGATATTCTGTGTACATGAAGAAAATACAGCTCACAAACAAAAGAACAAAAACCAAATTATAAAATGGGCAGAGGAAATGAATAAGCACTTTTCTGAAGAACAAATACAGAGGGCTTAAAAGCACATGAAGAGCTGCTCCTCTTTCTTGGCTATAAGGGAAATGCAAATTAAGGCAACAGTGTGATATTACCTCACACTTATACATGTGGCTACCATTAAATGAACAAGAAAGTATAAATGTTGGAGAGAATGTGGAAATATTGGAACACTTATTCACTGTTGGTGGGAATGTAAAATGGTTCCATTGCTGTGGAAATCTGTTGGTGGTTCCTCAGGAAATTAAATATTGAGTTGTCCTATGACCCAAAAATACCAATACTCAATATATACCCAGAAGAGTTGAGGTTACTGACACGAACAGATATTTGCAAACGTTCATAGCAGTACTAGTCACAATTGCCAAGAGATGGAAACCATCCAGGTGCTCATCAACAGAGGAGTGAATAAAAAATGTGGTGTATACATATAATGGAATATTACACAGCATTTATACAAAATGATGTCCCAAAACATATGACAATGTGGATGTACCTTGAGGACACAATGCTGACTGAAATAAATCAGACACAAAAGGTCATATACTGTATGATTCCATTATTATGACTCTGATAAAGCCATCAGTGTTTTGGAGCAGCTAAGAGGAATAATCTGAGTTGTGGGCATGGTAGCCCATGACAAACTCTGGGAATTGTTCTATAGCTGCTTGTTGATACGTGCTTTGAAAATTACTGGGTTTTTTTTTTTCCTTTTTTTACTTTGTGTGTGTGTGTGTGTGTTTGTGTGTGTGTATATATATATATGTTATATTTAAAATTTAAAAGCAGTTTAAATTATAGGCAAGGGTTGGCCATGGTGACTCAGAAGGCAGAGTTCCAATCTGCCATGCTAGAGATCCAGGTTCATTTCCTGGTGTCTACCCAAACAAACAAAAAACTGTAGGGAATTATAATACTATTAGATAAAATAAATTCCTGAAATAAAAATTTAAAAGTATTTAGTGACATAGCTCACTGCTATAGCAAAGTTGATATTTGTAATGACTTTTTACTTGATATTTTGAAAATGCACATAGTTTTAACAGTTAGTAAAAAAAATATTTAAGATACTGCTTAGTATTTAGAATTTAAGTTACTCTGATATCTGTTGTTCTAGTTTGCTAGCTGTTGGAATGTAATGTACCAGAAACAGAACAGCTTTTAGAAAGGGGAGTCTAATAAGCTGCAAGTTAACAGTTTTAGGCCATGGAAATGTCCCAATTGAAACAAGTCTATAGAAATATCCAATCTAAGGCACCAAGGGAAAGATACCTTGATTCAAGAAGGCCAGTGAAGTTCTGGGTTTCTCTCTCAAGTGGAAAGGCACATAGCAAAGCAGTCAGGGTTTCTCTCTCAGCTGCAAAGGCACGTGGCAAACACAGCATCATCTGCTAACTTTCTCTCCCAGCTTCCTGTTTCATGGAGCTCTCTGGGAGGCATTTTCCTTCTTCATCTTCAAAGGTCACTGGTTGGTGGACTATCTGCTCTACATGGCTATGCCGTTCTGCTCTCTCATAGTCTCCTGGCTTTCTCTCTTGTCATTCTTTTTTTATAGGATTCCAGTAAACCAATCAAGACCCACCTGAATGGGTGGAGACATGTCTCCACCTAATCTATCTTAAGAACCACTCTTGATTGAGTCACATCTCCAGGGAAATGATCTAATTATAGATTCAAACATACAGTACTGAATAGGTATTAGAAGAAACAGTGCCTTTACAAAATGGGATTAGGATTAAAACATGGCTTTTCTAAGGTACATACATCATTTCAAACCAGCACATGTGTATTTATAGATTTTTTCATTCCTTGTTTTATTTTTTCAATGGTTTATCAAACATATTGTACAAACAATATTGTACAAATATATTGTATTCTGATTACTTAGATTTTTAATATATTTAATACACCTATGGATAATCAAACTAAGATACCCATTCTAGGTGCTTAAGATTCCAATATGATAATTGTAAAAATGTTTGTATCTTCATAATTTTCTGAAATCAGGAAAATATTTGATAACATTGTTCATATACCATAGCAATACAGATATTTAAAAGAACTTTCTACCTGATATTTTGAGAACATTTACAGTTTTGACAGCTGATCAAATGGTGCCAAGTTAGTGTTTAATACTTAGAATCTAAGAAATTTGCTATCTGAATATGTAGATTTTTTCCTTGTTGTCTTAATTTTAAATTGGTTTATGAAACTTACTGTGCAAACACAGGCTTTACAGCAATCAAATGGATACTGAATTTAAATATGCTTATGGTTCAGCTAACTAAGATATACATTTTTAGTAGATCTAAGCACATTGTTTGTTCTTTTAAATAAAAAATAACAAAAAACTTTGGGAGAGATTAGAATTTTCTCAGAGAAACAAATCCTGAAAGAATTTGTCAATAAGAGACTGGCCCTACAAAAATACCAAAGGGACCTCTGCCAGTTGAAAAAGAATATATAGGGGAGGAAGGTCCTGAGGAGGGCACACAATTGAAGAGTACCAGGAATGGTAATTTAAAGAATGTAAAGAGAAAGAGGGAAAAGAATATATATATATATTTTTTCCATTATACATATATAATCAGTAATTGACAATATCATCACATAGTTGCATATTCATCATCATGATAATTTCTTAGAATTTTGCATCAATTCTGAAAAAGAAATAAAAAGATAACAGAAAAAAATTCATACATACCATACCCCTTACCGCTCCCTTTCATTGATCACTAGCATTTCAATCTAAATTTATTTTAACATTTGTTCCCCCATTATTTATTTTTAGTCCATATGTTTTACTCATCTATTGATAAGGTAGATAAAAGGAGCATCAGACACAAGGTTTCCACAATCACACAGTCACATTGTGAAAATAATTATACAATCATCTTCAAGAAACATGGCTACTGGAACATAGCTCTACATTTTCAGGCAGTTCCCTCCATCCTCTCCATTCCATCTTGACTAACAAGGTGAAATCCATTTAATGCCTAAGAATAATCTCCAGGATAACCTCTTGACACTGTTTGGAATCTTTCAGCCATTGACATTTAATTTTGTCTCATTTCACTCTTCCCCCTTTTGGGCAAGAAGATTTTCTCAATCCCTTGATGTTGAGTCTCAGCTCATTCTAGGATTTCTGTCTCACGTTTCCGGGAAGGTCCACAACCTTGGGAGTCATGTCTCATGTAGACAGGAGGAAGGCAGTGAGTTGGCTTGTTGTGTTGGCTAGAGAGAGAGGACACAGCTGAGCAACAAAATATGTTCTCTTGGGGGGTGACTTTTAGGCCTAATTTTAAGTAGGCTTGACCTATCCTTTGTGTGGTTAATTTTCATATGAACAAACCCCAAGACTGGGGGTTCAGCCTATAGCTTTGGTTGCCCACGCTGCTTGTGAGAATATCACAAATTCAACCTGGGGAAGTTGAATTTTCCACCATTCTCACCATTCTTCAAGGGGACTTTGCAAGTATTTTTTTATTCACTGTTCAAATCACTCTGGGATTTATCAGGTCATCACTCTGGACAAACCAACAAAATCTCATGTTCTACTCAGGGTTCCATGTACTTATGGTGTTCAGTTAAGCTGTCTACATAAGTTATATTAGGAAATGCGTTAGTCAAAATATAATTTTTGTACCAAACATTGTTTGCTTTAGTCTCACACATAAGTTAAAATTTGAAAATATTAATTACCATCTTTTTACAGCACCCTAGAGTAATTACATTTCTTTCTTCTTCCTAATGCAAAAACACTTTGTAAATTTGCAAATTTAGTCCCTATCATTATACACTCTAGGCATTCCTAGGCTATACTATCTCAGATTTATCATCTTTCTTTCTGATTTTATTTGTGCCCCCAGCCCTCCTCCCTCTGTCATTTTCACATTCAGCTTCATCCAGTGTTTTAACATAATTGTATTACAGTTAGGGAGTATTGTGCTACCCATTTCTGAGATTTTACAATCAGTCCTGGTGCACAATATGTATCCCTTCAGCTCTGATTGCCCAATATCTTACCCTATGTCTATCTCCTGGTGGCCTCTGTTACCAATGAAATTCTCAAAGTTTATTCACTAATGTCAGTTCATATCAGTGAGACCAAATAATATTTTTCTTTTTGTTTCTGGCTAATCTCACTCAGCATAATGTCCTTAAGGTCCATCCATGTTGCTACATATTTCATAACTTTATTCTGTCTCATAGCTGCATAATATTCCATCATATGTATATGCCACAGTTTGTTTAGCCACTCATCTCTTGATGGACATTTTGGCTCTTTCCATCTCTTTGCAATTGTAAATAATGCTACTATAAACATTGGTGTGCAGATGTCCATTTGTGTCCTTGCCCTCATGTCCTCTGAGTAGATATCTAACAATGGTATTGCCGGGTCATATGGCAGTTCTGTATTTAGCTACTTGAGGAACCGCCAAGCTGCCTCCCACAGCGGTTGTACCATTTGACATCCCACCACAGTGTATCAGTTTACCTCTTTCTCCACATCCTCTCCAGCACTTGTCACTTAATGTTTTACTGATAATGGCCATTCTGGTGGGTGTGAGATGATACCTCATTGTGGTTTTGATTTGCATACCCCTAATAGCCAGAGAAGTTGGCCGGTTTTTCATGTGCCTTTTGGCCATTTGTATTTCCTCTTCTGAGAAGTGTCTGTTGAAATCTTTTGCTGATTTTGTAATTGGGTTGTCTGTCTTTTTGCTGTTGAATTAAGCAATCTTTTTATATGTTCTGGATACTAGACTTTTATGTGATATATCATTTCCAAATATGGTCTCCCATTGTGTAGGCTGTCCTTTACTTTCTTGATGAAGTTCTTTGATACACAAGTGCTTAATTTTAAGGAGTTCCCATTTATTTCTTTATTTCTTCAATACTCGTGCTTTGGGTGTATGATATAGAAGACAGCCTCCTATTAAAAGATTTAAAAGATATTTCCTACATTTTCTTCTAACAGTTTTATAGTCTTAGATCTAATGTTTAGGTCTTTGATGCATTTTGAGTTAATTTTTGTATAGGGTGTGGGATACGGATTCTCTTTCATTCTTTTGCATATGGATATGCAGTTCTGTAGGCACCATCTATTGAAGAGACTGTTCTGTCACAGGTGAGTTAGCTTGATGGTCTTATCAAGGATCAATTGTGCATAGATGAAAGGATCTATATCTGAACACTCTATTCAATTGCATTGGTGAATATATCTATCTTTATGCCAGTACCATGCTGTTTTGACCACTGTAGTTTCATAATACGCCTTAAAGTTAGGTAGCGTGAGACCTCTGGCTTCATTTTTTTTCTCAGGATACCTTTAGCTATTCTGGGCACCCTGCCCTTCCAGACAAATTTGCATATTGGTTTTTCTATTTCTGAAAAGTAAGTTGTTGGGATTTTAATTGGTATTGCATTGAATCTGTAAATCAATTTAGGTAGAATTGACATCTTAACTATATTTAGTCTTTCAATCCATGAACCACGGTATGCCCTTACATCTATTTAGGTGTTCTCTGTTTTTTTTTTTGTTTGTTTGTTTGTTTTTAACAATTTCTTGTAGTTTGCTTTGTATAGGCCTTTTGTCTCTTTGGTTAAACTTACTCCTAAATATTTTATTCTTTTGGTTGAAATTGTCAATGGAATTTTTTCTTGATTTTCCACTCAAATTGTTCATTACTAGTGTATAGAAACAGAATAGATTTTTGAGTGTTGATCTTGTAACCTGACACTTTTCTGTACTCATTTACTAGTTCTAACAGTTTTGCCATGTTTTTTTGGGGGGGGGGTTGATTTATACTATCATATCATCTGCAAACAATGAGAATTTTACTTCTTCTTTTTCAATTTTGATGCCTTATATGTCTTTTTCTTGTCTAATTGCTCTGGCTAGAATGTCCAACCCAATGTTGAATAACGGTGGTGATAGTGGACATCCTTGTTTTGTTCCTGATTTTAGGGGGAACGTTTTCAGTTTTTCTCCATTGAAGATGATGTTAGCTGTGGGTTTTTCATATATTCCCTTTATCATTTTGAGGAAGCTCCCTTCTATTCTTATCCTTTGATGTGTTTTCAACAGGAAAGGATGTTGAATTCTGTCAAATGCTTTTTCTGCATCAATCGAGATGATCATGTGGTTTTTCTGCCTTGATTTGTTGATATGGTGTATTACATTAATTGATTTTCTTATGTTGTACCATCCTTGCATACCTGGAATGAATCCTACTTGGTCATGGTACAACTCTTTTAATGTGCTGCTGGATTCCATTTGCTAGAACTTTGTTGAGGATTTTTGCATCTGTATTCATTGGAGAGATTAGGCTGCAGTTTTCTTTTTTTGTAATATCTTTGTCTGGCTTTGGTATAAGGGTGATGTTGGTTTCTAGAATGAGTTAGGTAACATTCCCTCCTCTTCAATTTTTTTTTCTGAAGAATTTGAGCAGGATTGTTACTAATTCCTCCTTGAATGTTTGGTTGAATTCACATGAGAAGCCATCTGGTCCTGGACTTTTCTTTTGGGGGAGCTTCTTAATGAATGATTCAATTTCTTTACTTGTGATTGCTTTGTTGAGGTCATCTATTTTTTCTGCAGACAAAGTTGGTTGTTCATGCCTTTATACAAAGTTGCCCATTTCATCTACATTGTTGAATTTATTAGCATAAAGTTGTTCATAGTATCCTCAGTAATTCCTTTATTTCTGTGGGGTCAGTGGTAATGTGTTTATTTCTGATTTTATTTATTTGCGTCCTCTCTCTTCTTCTTTTTGTCAACCTCGCTAAGGGTCCATCAGTCTTATTGATTTTCTCATAGAACCAGCTTCTGGTTGTGTTGATTCTCTCAATTGTTTTCATGTTGTCAATTTCATTTATTTCTGCTCTAATCTTCATTGTTTCTTTCCTGTTGGTTTCTTTGGGGTTAGCTTGCTGTTCTTTCTCTAGTACTTCCAAGTGGACAGTTGATGCCTTGATTTTTGCCCTTTCTTCTTTTTTGATATAGGCATCTAGGGCAATAAATTTCCCTCTTAGCACTGCCTTTGCTGCATCCCATCAATTTTGATATGTTGTGTTTTTGTTTTCATTTGCCTCGAGATATTTACTGATTTCTCTTATAATTTCTTCCTTGACCCACTCGTTCTTTAAAAGTGTGTTGTTGAGCCTCCACATATTTGTGAATTTTCTGACACTCTGCCTATTATTGTTTTCCAACTTGATTCCTTTAATATCTGAGAAAGTGTTTTGTAAGATTTCAATCATTTTAAATTTATTGAGACTTGCTTTGTGATCCAGCATATGGTCTATCCTTGAGAATGATTCATGAGCACTTGGGAAAAAGGTGTATCTTGTTATGACAGGATGTAATGTTCTATAAATGTTTGTTAAGTGTAGTTGGTGTACTGCATCATTCAAATTCTCTGTTTCTTTATTCATCATCTGTCTAGATATTCTGTCCATTGATGAAAGGGGGGAGTTGAAGTCTCTGACTATTATGGAAGATGTGTCTATGTATCTTTTCAGTGTTTGTCTAATGTATTTTGGACCACCCTCGCCTGGTGCATAAATATATATGATTACTATGTCTTCTTGTTGAATTGTTCTTTTTATTAATGCATAGTGTCCTTCAGTGTCTCTTCTAATTGTTCTACATTTGAAGTCTAATTTGTTGGATATTAGTATAACTATTCCTTCTTTTCTCTGATTGTTGTTTGCATGAAATATCTTTTCCCAAGCTCTCAGTTTCAACCTATGTTTATCCTTGGGTCTAAGATGCATTTCCTTTAGACAGCGTATAGATAGGTCCTGTTTTTTAATCCATTCTGCCAGTCTATGTCTTTTGATTGGGAGATTTAATCCATTAACGTTTAGTGTTATTACTGTATGGGCAGTACTTTCCTCTGCTATTTTGCCTTTTGGATTTTATATGTCATATCTAAGTTTTCTTCTTTTTACCTTTACTGATAGTCTTCATTTATACACTCTTCTCCACACCTCTCTCTCCTGTCTTTTCCTAATTTTCTCTACTGCTCCCTTTAGTATTTCTTGCAGAGCTGGCCTCTTGGTCACAAATACTCTCAGTGATTTTTTTGCCTGAAAATGTTGTAATTTCTCTCTCATTTTTGAAGGACAATTTTGCTCGATATAGAATTCTTGGTTGGCAGTTTTTCTCTTTTAGTAATATAAATATATCATCCCACTGTCTTCTCACCTCCATGGTTTCCACTGAGAAATCTATGCATATTCTTATTGGGTTTCCCTTCTATGTGATGGATTGCTTTTCTCTTGCTGCTTTCAAGATTCTCACTTTCTCTTTGACCACTGACATTCAGATTAGTAGGTGTCTTGGAGTACATCTATTTGGATCTATTCAGTTTGGGTTATGCTGCACTTCTTGGATCTGTAATTTTAAGTCTTTCATAAGGGTTGGGAAATCTTCAGTGATAATTCCTGCCACTAGTTTTTCTCCTCCTTTTCCCTTCTCTTCTCCTTCAGTGACACCCATAACATGTATATTCATGCACTTCATCTTGTTATTAAATTCCTTGATTCCCTGCTCATATTTTTCCATTCATTTTCCTATATTTTCTTTTGCTTGTTGGATTTCAGACGTTCCATCCTCCATTTCACTAATCCTATCTTCTGCCTCTTGAAATCTGACATTGTAGAGTTCAATTGTTTTTTCATCTCTTCTACTGTGCCTTTCATTCCTGTGAGTTCTGTGATTTGTGTTTTCACACTTTCAGTTTCTTCTTTTTATTCATTCCTTGCTTTCTTTATATCCTCTCTCAATTCATTGGTTTTATTTTTGATGAGGTTTTTCATGTCTGTTAGAACATTCTGAATTAATTGTTTCAACTCTTGTATCTTATTTTAGTTGTTGATTTGTTCCTTTGACTGGGCCATGTCTTCAATTTTCCTAGTGTGATTTGTTATTTTTGCTGGCATCTAGGCATTTAATTACCTTAATTAGTTTATTCTGGAGATTGTTTTCACTTCTTTTATCTAGTATTTTCTTGCTCAATGACTTTGTTGTCTATCTTTTTTTTGCCTTTCAGTTCAGCTTATTCTGGACCACTAGCTTAGGTTTTGTTTAACAGAGCAGAATTTTTCAGTTCTTGTTTTCTTGTTTCTTGCCCTTCTTGTATGATGCCTTCCCCCCCTTAGGAGGATCTACTTAGGTGTAGCCAGCCAGATTTTCCCAGAACAAAGTGGCCTCCTGTCAGGAAGTAAGAGTCACCTGCATCAGTTTTCCCTGAGGGTGAAACCCAGCAGGTTGAAAGACTTTTCTGTGAAGTCTCTTGACTCTGTTTTACCTATTCTGCCCAATCTGTGGCATTTGTTTGCCTGCAGGTCCCACCAGCATAAGGTGATGTGGTACCTTTAACTTTGGCAGACTCTCCCTGCTGGAAGCATGGTGGAGACAGGGGAGAGGTTGTAGGCTGACTTTAATTGCTTCAAATTTCCAAACCCTGGCATCTGAATTCCTTGATGGAGGGAATCCATCTAAGCTGGGCCCCGCCTCTCCCCTGGTGAAAGCACAGGCACCAGACAAGCTCTCAAACGAGCTTGCTTCTGCCTATGCCTGGGGCAGTTGCAGTCAAAGAAGCCCTGCTGCTATATCCAAAGGCAGTCAAACTTTGTAGAAACACAGCCACAAAAAAGAATGAGTAAAATCCTTCTCAGAGCAGGACCCCCATTCCTCAGGTTTGCTAATCAAGAGCCTAAGTAGGTATGTTGCTTTATATACCTTCACATCCTATTTGCCCCCTCCTTTCCTTCAAGGCCCAGATCCTCTCAAGTATTATGTGCTATCTGATCCAAAATACCTGTTTCTTCTCTTCTTTTTCCATCAGCCCTGCCCGCTCAGCACTGGGGCAAAAATCATCACCCTCCACTTTGACCAGGTTCAGCTGAGCTGGGGGCCTATTTTTAGTTGTCAGAATTTGTGAATCAATTCCACAATTGAAGCTTAGTTTTTCTCAGTCCCTGCTTCTGGTAAAGTCCCTTTCCTTTCCCCTCTGGGAAGCAGCCTGTGGGGGATGGGCACCAGCTGCCATGGCTTGGGGAACTCACTGTTCTGGGGTCTCATAGTAAGTCCACATGGTCCAGACTGGAGTACGCTGTGTGTTCAGACACTGATATGGCCCCAGCAGTTGTTCTGTACTGTTCCTGGCTATTTAGTAGGTGTTCTGGAGGACAAACTAAATCCTACACCTTGCTAAGCCACCATCTTGGCCCCAGCACTGAAAAAGAATATATAGATTTAAAATATAAAGTCCAAAAGATGACATGGTAGATTCACAAAGAAACATTTTCAGTAATAAAATGTACTAAACATACCAATTAAAAGATATAGATTGGCAGAATGTGTTAAGAAGCATAATCCAGCTATATGCTGCTAATAAGAGACTCATCTTAGACACAAGAGTAAACATATTGAAAGTGAAAGGGTGGGAAAATATGTTCCACAAGTTGTAACCAAAAGAAAGCAGAGGTAACTATACTAATATTAGACAAAATAGACATTAATTGTAAAGACATCATAAGAGACAAAGAAGGACCATATATATTGATAAAAGGGACTATTTACCAAGAAGAAATAAATTTGTATGCTTCCAATCAAGGGGTTCCAAAGTACATGAGATTGACATTGGCAAAACTGAAGGGATCGCTATATGTTTCAACAATAATAGTAAACTTCCACACACCACTCTCCTCTATAGATAGAACAAACAGAAAGAAGATCAACAAGGAAATAGAGAAGTTAAAAAATTTGATAAATGAATTAGGCCTAACAGATATATATGTATATATAGGTCATTATGCATCCACAACACCAGGATATATATTATTCTCTAGTGTTCATGGAACATTCTCTGGGATAGATCATATGCTGAGGGGCAAAACAGGCTTTTATAAATTTAAAAACATTGAAATTATTCAACGTGCTTTCTCTGATCACCATGGAATGAAGCTGAATATCAATAACCACCAAGAGTGAGAACTTTCACAAATAAATGGAGATTATATAACTCACAGTTAAACAATCAGTGTGCTAAAGAAGAAATTGCTAGAGAAATCAGTAGCTATCTGGAGATGAATGAAAATGAGAATGCAATGTATCAGAATTTATGGGACTTAGCAAAGGCTGTGCTGAGAGGGAAATTTATTGCCCTAACTGCCTATATTAAAAACCATGAAAGAGCAAAAATTGAGGGACTAACTGCTTACCTGGAGGTATTTGTGAAAGAACAGCAAACGAGCCCCAAAACAAATAAAAGGAGAGAAATAACAATGATAAAATCATAGTTAAATGAATGGGAGAACAAAGATCAATAGAAAGAATAAACAAAACAAAATATTGTTCCTTGAGAAAATCAATAAAAATGATAGGTCACTAGCAGGACTGACAAAGAAAAAGAGAGAAGATGCAAATAAAAAAATCTGAAATGAGAAGGGATGTGTTATGACAAAGCCTGAAGAAATGAAGGCAATCATAAGAGGATACTATGAACAACTATATGCCATCAAGTTAGACAACTTAGATGACGTGGATAAATTCTTGGAAACTCAGAAACAAGCTACACTGACTCAGGAAGAAATAGAAGATCTCAACCAACCAACCACAAGCAAAGGGATTCAATCAATCATCATAAATCTTCCTACAAAGAAAGGCCCAGGGCCAGATGGCTTCACAGGGGAATTTTATCAAATATTCCTAAAATGCTCAAACTCTTTCAAAAATTTGAGGAAAAAGGAAAACTACCTAACTAATTTTATAAAGTTAATATCATTTGTTATGGTTTGAATCTGTGGTGCACCCCAGAAAATCCATGTCCTTTAATCCTCATTCATCACTGTTGGGCAGAAACTTGATTAGATTATCTCCAGGGAGATGTGACTGCACCCATTACATGTGAGTCCTGACTAGTTTACTGGAATCCTTTAAAAGAAGCATTTTGGAGAAAGCTTCAGAATGACGAGAGAATGATGAGAGCCAGAGCCCATGTAACCAGAAACCTTTGGAAATGAAGAAGGAATATACCCCTGTTCTAGTTTGCTAGCTGCCAGAATGCAACATATCAGAGATGGATTGGCTTTTAATAAATGGGGATTTATTTCATTAAAAACGTGTAGTTCTTCAGAGGAAAGGCAGCTAACTTTCAACTGAGATTCCTTCTTATGTGGAAAGGCACAGGGTGATCTCTGCTGGCCTTCTCTCCAGGCCTCTGGGTTCCAACAACTTTCCCCAGGATGATTCCTTTCTGCATCTCCAAAGACCTGGGATGAGCTGCGAGTGCCAACATGAGGTATGCATTCTGGCAGCAAGCACACTAGAATATAATTTTAATTTCAGTAATGGGCAAAGTTGCTATAAGAAAGGAAAATTAGAGGCCAATCTCCATAATGAACATACATGCAAAAATTCTCAACAAAATGGTAGCAAATTGAATCCAACAACACATTAAATGAATTATACACCATGACTGAGTGGGATTTATACCAGGTATGCAAGGTTGGTTCTATGCAAGATAATCAATTAGTTTAATAAACCATATTAAGAAATTGAGATGGAAAAATCACACGATCATCTCAATTGATGCTAAAAAAGCATTTGGCAAAATTAAACATCATTTTTCTGATGAAAAAACACTTCAAAAGATAAGAATCAAATATAATATCTTCAATATAATGAAAGGCATGTATGAAAAACTGATAGCCAGCATCATACTCAATGAAGAAAGATTGAAAGCAGTCCTCCTAAGATCAGGAACAAGACAAGGATTCTTGCTGTCACCACTACTATTCAACATTATACTAGAAGTTCTAGCTAGAGCAATCAGCAAGACAAAGAAATAAAAGGCATCCAAATTGGAAAAGAAGACATAAAACTTTCATTATTTGCAGATCAAATGATACTATTCTTGGAAAAGCCTGAGAAAATGACAACAAAGTTTCTTGGACTAATAAGCAAATTCAGCAAGTCAGAAAGATATAAAATTAATGAGCAAAATTCAGTAACATTTCTTTAGACAAGTAATGACCTGAGGAGTCAGTTAAGAAAAAATTTAATTCAAAGTAGCAACAAAAAGAATCAAGTATCTAGGAATGAACTTAACTGTGGATGTAATGGATTTGAACATAGAAAACCACATAACATTGCTAAAAGAAATCAAAGAATATTTTTAAAAAGATGGAAAGACATTCCCTGCTCATGCATAAGAAGGTTAAATATAATTAAAATGTCATTTTTACCCAAATTGATCTACAGATTCAATGCAGTAACAATCAAAATTACAACAACCTACTTTGAAGACTTGGAAAAGCTAGTTACCAAATTCATTTGGCAAAGAAAGAGACTCCAAATAGCTGAAACTATCCTAAAAAAAGAAAGAAGAGGAAAGTGGGAAGATTGACACTTCCTGACTTTAAAACTTATTATAAAGTCACAGTGATCAAAACAGCATGGTACTGGCACAAAGATAGAAGTATTGACTAATGGAATGGAATCAAGAGTAGAGAAATAGACCACTAAATCTATGGTCAACTGGTTTTGACAAAGCCTCCAAATCCACTGAACTAGGATAAAATAGTCTTTTTCAGTAAGTGGGTAAGGGAGAACAGAACATCAATAGGCAAAAGAATGAAAGAGGACCCTTAGCTTACACCCTGTACAAAAATTAACTCAAAGTGGATCAAATACCTAAATACAAGAACTAACACCATAAAGCTTCTAGAAGAACATGTAGGGAAACATCTTCAAGAACTAGTTATAGGAAGTAGCTTCCCAAACTTTGCACTCAAAGAACAAGCAACAAAATTAAAAATAGATGAATGGGAACTCCTCAAAATCAAAAGCATCTGTACTTCAAAAGACTTTGTCAAAAGGTGAAGATGCAACCAACTTAGTGGGAGAAAATATTTTGAAATCACTAATTGGACAAATGTTTGATATCCTGTATACATAAAGAAATCATACAACTCAACCAAAGAACAAGCAATCGAAACATAAAATGGGCTAAAGATATCAATAGGCATTTTTCTGAAGAGTAAATACAGATGGCTCAAAAGCACATGAAGAGATGTTCCTTTTCACTAGCTATAAGGGAAATGCAGATCAAGACTATAGTGAGATACCACCTCATACCTATAAGAATGGCTACTATAAAACAAACAGGAAACTAGAAATGTTTGAGAGGATGTGGAGAAATTGTGACACTTATGCACTGCTGATGGGAATATATATTGGTACAGATACTATGGAAGACATTTTCATGGTTCTTTAGGAAATTAAATTTTGAGTTGTACTATGACCCAGCAAAAACACTACTTGGTATATATCCAGAAGAGCTGAAAGCAGTGACACAAAGAGATATCTGCACACCAATGTTCATAGCAACATTATTCACAATCCCCCAAAAAGTGCAAACAATCCAAATACCCATCAACAGATGAGTTGATTAACAAAATGTTGCATATTCATATGATGGAATATTATGCAGCAGTAAGATGAAATGACATCCTGAAGCACATGGCAAGATGGATGAGTCTTGAGGACAAAATGCTGAGTGAAATAAGTCAGACACAAAAGGATAGATACTTTATGACTCCATTTTTATGACCATGGTAAAGATGAAATCAGAGGCTTATAATGCAGAATATTGGGTACTTAGAGATACATAGAAGCTAGAGATGGATGATTGGTTAGCTAATGAGGTTAAATTCAAATGTAAAGGAATAGATATAAGGGAAGGACATTCTCTACTGGGTCTTTAAGAAGTGAACATAATTAAAAGTGGTTGTTTAGACTACATGTGACCCACTGATTAACCCTAGAAATTAAATAAGTTCTTTCAAGAACTATAGCAAAGATATGATTCATGTACAAGGAGTGTTAAGTCCAGGATACAGGGGTAAACTGTTATTGCATGTTGTGGGCTTTGTTAAATGTCAGTTGTACCACAGCAACAGCAGTGGTAAATAATGGAGGAAAGGACAAGAGTTAAGAGGAGGTTTAGGAATTCTATTTGATGAGAGTATGTTTATTATCTTCTTCTTGTGAAGAATGAAATTATCTAAAATTTAGAGAGTTGATGGAACTTGTACTTTAGGCATTATACATAATGCCCAATGAATGCCGGTGACTGAAGGATGCACTGACTGAGTAGTAGATTGTTGAATGATGGTGTAGAAATATGATAGAATATTATGCTGCTATGAAAAGGAATGAGATTATGAGGATTGCAATGATATGAATGAACCTGTGGGTCATTTGGGGCCCAAATAAGACAAAAATAAAGAACAGTTATTGTATGGTCTCCTTTAGAAAATGCTTATAAAGAAATGGGGGCCTGGATTGTAAGCTCTTCTAGCAGACATATTTAGTCTGGAATGTTAATTATTATTTCTGGATTTTAGAGGGTGTTTTATATATCTAAAACCTGATATTTAGAAATAAGAATGAAGCTGATCTGGTCAGGATTAAGGTAATTCAGAATACAGGGGTAAGGAAGACAGTGTCTATATTTTAGACCTACACCTACTCTTTGAGAGTAAAGGATGAAATTTTGTTTTGCCTGGAACCAAAAATTTCTGTGGCAAATAACATAACTCAACTATATGGATTTGAACAGCTGAAACACAGGGAGTGTAGAATAAGAATGAGGGCCTTTAATCCTGCATATCTTAATGTAATGTATTGATATATCCTAGAATATATTAAGGAGATAACAAAAACGTATTGGCTACGTTCCTTGAGGGACAGGAGAACAAAATATGGAACTATTAAACTTTATGATTAAGGAATCCTCTGAAACCTTTGGGACACTCAAATCAATAGGCCAAGCCCTTGATCTTGAGGCTTGCTTTTGTGAGCCTTACATAGGTAGCAGGGAAGCTTAGCCTATCAATAAATATACCGAGTTACTTCTGAAGGAGCTCTTTTGTTACTCATATGTTGCCTCACTCTCTCTAAGCCCAACTCTGTAAGTGGAATCTTTGTTCTCTCCTCTATGTGGGACATGACTTCCGGGGTGAAAATATCCCTGACAGTGTGGAAGATGACTCCCAGGAATGAGTCTGGCCTTGGTGCTGTAAGACCAAGAATTCAATACTGACCAAAAAGGGGAAAAGAAGTGTAACTAATAGAGTATTAGTGGGTGAGAGAGCTATTTTTTTAAAAATTGAGAGGCTATTCTGGAGATCACTCTTATGCAAGCTTCAGTTAAACATTGCTACCTTGCATAACTTGACAAACCCAAATCAACACCATTGCTGCCAATCCTAAAGAATACCATGGGCAATATATAAGATACTACAAAGACCCATCCTGATAGAGATGGGCTACACCTTAGCTGAGCTAGCTTCAACAAAATATCCTCCTATTTTGGCAGTGTAAGAGTATATGACCAATCCTTTTACCAAGAAATCATGAAAATCTGTTACAGCTAAGAGGATGTAAATGCAAATAGCAGTGAGTGAGACCAGCATTGGTGAAGTTGAAGTCAATACCTGATCCCTTTGTAGCATGGAATGTTTCCGATGGGGATGGATTGAAAGGCTCACAAGAGATAGGTAATTCATTTATTTGTGAAGTTCTGAGGTACGATCTTTTGCCAAGATTGCTTTAAGAATTAATGATCCTAGTAACAAACCAACATTTAAGTGAAATGTCATGACCTGTTCTAAGCATTTTACAATATTAATGTTTGTTTTGCTTTTTTTCTGGGGGGGGGATGCATGGGCTAGGACTTGAACCTGAGTCTCCCACATGATAGTGAGCATTCTACCACTGAAAAACACATACACCTCAAATATTACTTTTCTTATGAATTCTCTGAGTTGGACACCATTACAATCAATCCACTTTCTGAAGAGGAAATGGAGAGACAGATGGGATAAGCAAGTTGCCCAAATGGGTCATCTAAGAAGGGTCAGAACTGGAATTGAAATCAAGGTAATGTAGATGATATCACTGAGTTGTGAAACATAATGCCAGGAAAAGCCTTCCCAGCTACTCCCAGGAGGACCTTTGAAAGAAAGTTCCAGGCATGACTTGGGTGGTCAAACTATCTTCAGTTACACTTGGAGGCTGAATATTTCAAATCCCTCTGTTACATCAATAGAAGAGATCTTGTATATATTCTTCATCTTATAGAGGTAAATACTCCTGTTATACGAATTCTTCACACCCTTTGGCTTCAAAGTACTTATATATATGCTTATTTATGCACATATTTATACATTTATTTATTTTAATTAATTTACACATGCAATAAACACATATGTATATACAAATACATACATAGAATATATAGTAATTTTTTCAATTTTTAACTTAGTTGTTCTGTGCCAGCTCTATCCAGTGTTCTGTTAAATGAACTACAAAGTTCAAATTTCAAGAACCATCTTGAGACCTCAAGTCATGAGGAAGTGTACAGAGCTGGTCTCTGAGTTAGTCTGCAAATATGTCACTTCATGGTTAACTAACTTCTAAGATGCCCAAGTCTGAGAGAAGCAGTGGCATCTTGAAAATATATTTATATTGTACATTCAATACATTTTGTGCCTTATGGTGCACATAGTTGTTCCTATTTTGGGAAATGTCTTTGAAATAATCTGCCCTTCTTTCTTTCTTTTTCTTTTCTGATTTAAAAATGTGACATTTGTGCATATGAAACCATAGCTAGATCCTATCTTCCCTGATTTCTTACTCAGTGATCTGCAGAGAACCTAGCTTTGTAGCAACCACTCTGGATTTTTTTGAGGGCCTTTCAGGTATCCTAGATTCCAGATAATGGGGTCTCTACATTTCACCACCTTTAATGCTCAACTTCCCACATCAGCATCCCAAGCACTTTTGTCCATCTCATAGTGTAAAGATCTGTAAGTAGAGGTATATAGGAGGCCTTCCCCAGAATGTTTGAGTAAAAACATTAGAGGATATGGAAAACTCAACAGTTGAGAAATCCAGTCCCTCATTTCTCCTACTGAGAAAACTCTACCCAATCACTAGGTATAGGGAGACATTTTATTTTATGTTTTCCATGGGAGTAGTCAAGTCAAAGGTCTGCTATCACATTATCTTGGTAACCTGGAGTTCATGGTTAAAAGTCAGGATTGAGGGATGGGGATCAAAGCACAGGGGAATATGGATTTTACCTGTCAGCCATGTTCTATGGGCTTAGTAAACTCCTGCTGCAACACTGCTTAAGTATAGATTTTGATAATTAATCTTCAGGTTAAATGATCCATTCCTACTATCATAACTCTGATATATGAATTGTGGCACAATGTATCAAAGGGAGACTTATAAGGCAAATTGTTACCCTGGCACTTCTTCACAGAGTTTTTAAAACTCAGAATAGACCATAGAATAGTTAAAAGAGAGCACATGTACTATTCTGAGCCCTTTAATTGGTTTCCACCTAAACCTCCTAGCAGTCCTATGAGTCAGGTTCTGTTTACCTTCTTTTTATATATGGATGGTGACAGAGATGGAGAGAGAGCTACTGACATGGTCCAGCTCCAGTATCAGGATGAGACCCATACTATGGCACTTGATTACACCTTGAAGGACCACAAGGAGTTTGAGGTGGATCAGATACTATGATATAAGTCATTTTAGGAACCTCGTTTTTCTCAGCATAAAACAAGCTTTGCAATTCTAACTGTTCATAGTTCACTTCCTTGGGACAATGTCCATGTCATAATAGCAGCAAACGTAGTAAATTTGCAAGAATGACAAAAGAAGTTTCTTTACTTATATCATGAAATTCCTCCAACCTCCATTCTAGTGAGCACCTGGCAGAGATTCCATGGTGCAAGAAAATTGTTTAACTTTCACACAAAATGGTGCAAAAAAGTGCTGGAGCCTGCAGGCAGGGAAGGAAAGTGCCCCTGATACAAGCCTAAAATTGGTACCAAAAAAGTAGAATGAAGTTTAAATAAATAATGGTCAGGGTCATTGAAAGTAAAATGTAATAAAAATGTGAATAAGTTAGACTATCCAGATAGGCTGTAACTTCTGGAATATTCAATCAGCTGAAAAATAAGGGAGGGGCCTGTGTGCTAAGCTTAGGATATAAATACCTGTGGCATTCTATTGTTTAGCACACTGACCACCAGATTTTTGGGGGGTGCTACCCGTTCTTTCAAAAACATGAATACATTCTTTTCTTCTACACAATTGGTGAGCACTTATTCTCCTTCAAGTACCATGCTCTTTCTGACAATTTGGGGATCCAACGCTTAAGGAGGACCCCCTGGGAGGATGAAGGGAGCCCCACTGATTAAGCAAGCACATACTCTGCCATGGGGCCCCACTTCTGGCAACTAGAAGGACCTGAGACCAGATGCTTAAATACACCAGTGTGAAGAATAAAGGGGGAATATCTGCTTCACAGTATCCAGGTAACTCTTTGCACAGACCAAGGTAAGAAAAATGCTATTAAGTATTATCTTGGTGGTCAGGATGAATGTTGATGAGCCTGGCCATAAGCAAGTGCAGAGATCCAATCCATGGTTCCCTTCTCCAGTGAGGGAAAGGGCTGGAGTTGAACAATGCAAGATGGTGTGGAAACAAAGGAAACCAGTCAAGACTCAGAATAGATAGAGGCAGTTGGCCAGTCAGGGAAAAAGGGAGGGGGAAACTATAAAATCTCTCCCCCAGGAACATTCCCCTGGATAGTCCATTCAGAGAAGTTGGAGCATTGGCAGACCAGGGGGAAGAAAATGTACATTTGGACAAAAGAAAGCATTGTGTGGCCCAGTGTATTCTGCCCTAAGCACAGGGCAAATGAGGATTGACTTTGTTCAAGATCTTTACAGTCTCACTATACAGGGGATAAAATTGGCTGTACCCAAATCTGAGAACCTATATAAAGCCTTTGAGGTGGCTCAAGGAAAATACAGCTTAAACTATCCAGTAATTTATAATCCTTAAAAGGGACTTGAAGAAGCTACCCAGAGTTACTTGTATTCTAGTAATTTTCTAGTTTTGTCTCTTTGGTTCAATAGAACTATTTCAAACTTATACATTACCATTTGATGCAGAGTCTGAGTTTCTGTATAATAAATCCCTTTTCCAAATGCAGGTATTTCAGATTTGCTGCTAACAAGCATGAAGCAAATGGGTAGATAAAACTATCTTGATGTGGGGGCATTTTCCTGCAGAAGTTCAGTCTCAATGAAAGTGTCAATACAGGAATTGGACTCCTAGGAGGGTTATGGTGTCTTCTAACTGGACCTGCCCACTGCTTCTGAGCAATAATGTTGGCATTGTTTGAGGTGGCAGAAAAGATGCCTGCTTTCTGATTTATTTAGGCAAGTAGCTAAGCCACGGAGAGGTTGGGTGATTAAAGAGACACAAGGGATATTTGGTTAAACTAAAGATGCATCTTTTCCATCAAAACCTTGTTGGGTATTACATATTTTTGAGGGATGAACTTCAACAAAACTCCCTCTGCTTACTTCCAAAAGTTGATGGACCAAATAAGGAAATATTCAGGGATGGAACCTGATAGTCCTGTGGTGCAAGATGTAAAGGGGTCTTGGGCAAACATTCAGAAAAAGGCCCAAAAAATAGATAGGTAGAAGGATAAATAACTAGGAGAATTATTAAGAAAGTCTCAGAGTGTATTTGATTTGTGATGTTTTGCTGAATTTAACTTTACTGATGATGGTGGACATTAAGACCCAATCAAACTCCTTTCTTTGCTTCTACATTTGATTTTAGATGCAGGATCACCTGTTCTTTCTTTGGAACAGGTGTGGGCATTTGTTTGCTGTTTGTCTGCTTTGAGGTGTTGTATAAAAGGGAGGTGGGAAGCAGGTGAGCAAGGGGTGTTCAAAACTGCTCAGTATCAGTGCTGAAAAAATGAATGGTGCTGAAGTGTTGGGCCCATACCTGGCCATCCCGAGCATTTGGGTTTGCATTTGCATCAGAGGGATGATGGGGGCAGGAGCAGGATGTGTTGTTGCTGCCTCACATCACCAACCCGAATCCCTCAACCCCATGGATGTTAGGCCACAATGAATAAGAGAGCCACTGCAGTAAGCCTTGAAGCCTCAAGTGCAGACCTGGCTATAGCTGCCTCGGTGGTAATAGCAAATATTTAAATGAGAAATTTGAAGGTTGAAATGGAGAAGGATTCTGTGTGAACAGCAATTGAACATGGGTCAGTCAGTCCTGAGAGCATAGGCTTGGCAACTGCCTGGCTCCCTCCTCTAAAACTCCAAACCCTCTGCCATGCATGGTCCACCCCCAGGCTCCCAGGACTGGCAGCCACTGGCCCTTCTTGTGCGGACCAGTACCAGGGGTGGGTCATGGATGAGCTTGGCTGAGGGGCCAATGCAAATGCTGGCTTCATGTTTCCAGGCTGCCACAAAGAGTAGAATCCAAGTCACATAACTTGATGGCTTTCTGTGCCATGCCATTGGTTATAGTGGGCTGTGAAAATGGAAAACGAAAGCAGAAACAACAAGGTAAAATTATGTTAAGCATAGTCAGCCACATGGTCAATAATAGATTAAAGATAAAGCAAGAAGAAAACAGGCAGAGGTGAAATAGAGAAACAGTCTGGGCCAAAGGGGATAAAGGTGTGAGGGGGGCACAAGACTCAGCAGTGGGAAACCTGGTCATCTCAAAATGAAATGCCTGAATTTAAAGAAAGAAGATCAGGGGACACCCCTAATACATTTTAAAAATTAGGGGATTAAGGCCTCCTTGTCTCAAGAGCCCATTAGAAGCTTTTGATAAATCTAAAAGTGGACCCATATCAAGGAGAACTGACATTTTCTTAGGGCAGCTCAATCTTCTGCAACCCATATCACAAAGGGAATCAAATTCACAGTAGCTCCTTACAGTTTCAGGGGTAAAAGGGAAAAGATTTAAAGTCTCCATTTTCAAACCTACTGATATCTATTGGGAAGATAACCAAATTATAAGCCCGATACATTGCATTCCAGGAGCTGGGAATAACTTTTGGGGAAAGAACCTAATAAAATCCATGGCACTGGCTAATGGGCACAAACCCAAACTGCTCCATGGAGTAGCAGTGAGAGTGCTGAGGCATTTGTATATAAAGAAAGCCAGTGCCAATAAAGACCAGGAGGGCCAAGGAAGGGACACATTGAAGGAAAATGGCTTTGGAGATGAAACAATGGAGGTTTGGATCTAAAGTCAGGAGGTCTTGAGCCAGGAGAACAGACCCACACAAGCACTTTAAGAGGGTCGCTTTGCCCCAAGGACAGAGGATGGAACTCCACCTCATGGTGGGGGAGTGGTGCTATCCTAGGCCTTGGAGAAAGGGTTGGGCACATTCCTTGGGGATTGGGGAGAGTTTTGCTGCAACCACATGGAGGAGTTGAGCATGTGCCTCAGAGGTGGATGAGGGCCAGGGTGTCACCCCAATGCTTGGAGAAGGTGGAGCCAGGAAGCATGTGGTCTCCCCAGTGTTCCCCAAGTTTACATTCTGAGAGAAGTGGGTCAATGTGTAAGCCCTTGTAAAGGGTGGGACTGCCACTTTTTGAGGCCCTGAGGATAAATGACTCTTAGATTTTGAAGTCTACTGGAGTTTGCCCTGTGGGTTTTCAAGGCTGCTTGGGTCTGGTAACCCCTGTGTTTCTTCCAATTTCTCCTTATGGGAGAAATGGGAATATGTATCTTATGGCTGTCCCTCCTTTGTATGTATGTTGACAGCAGATGATTTTTTCTGAATTTTGCAGGTCCAGAGCCAGAGGAGGGTTTTGCGTTAGGACAGACCATGCACACAGCTGACTCTGCAAAGGATCTCTTCCCTAAAAATTATATACTGGCTTTGTCCTCTACTCTGTCAACCCTTGGGTACCTTGTCTTGCCAGCTCAGACTCTACCTTTTGAATTTGCTGCCCTTCAATACCAACCTGGCAATTAGGTCCTCATCAAATTGCAGAAAGCATCAAAACTCCAACTGGCCTGGGAATGATGTTGACAACTGAATGACCATCTGGATGGCAGAGAAAGGCTGAACTCACTACACTAAAGTGAAAGGACCAACACCTAAGCCAGATGATAAGAACCCAACAACACAGTCTGATTCCTGGGAAATAACTCCAACTCTGGACCCTTTAAAATCACGTTAAAGAGACAATAATTGGGAGGGTAAAGATTTTTATTTTTCTTAATTTTGGGTTTGGATTTTGTTATTTAATCTGATATAGTTAATAGTGACCCTGGGCAAAGTAAAGTCTTACCTAAGGAAGATAGATGAGGGATCTGGGTCCCAGTTTAAAAATGAGAAATATTATACTAGTTTTAATGTTCCAAATTGGGAATGCAATAAGCCCTGTCAAATTAGTAATGTATGTAACTGAAGTTTAAAGCTCCATACAGTACAGTTTGATGAAAGGTAAACTCTGCAAAGTCACAAGGAAGGAGGTGAAACAAAGGGGTTTAAGCAAAGGCTTTATTTCAGGGGAAAACAGAGCCACACAGACAGCATTTCAGGAGAAAGAGAAAGATGGTTGCACCAAGATGTGGATGGGGATAGGTTTTTAAGGTTTAAGGTTTAAAAGTTGGGGGCAAGGGTTAGGCAAGCCCCTTTTGGCTAGTTTTCAGAAACGGGGGCTAAGTTTGGAGTTGGGAGCTTTCCATTGGTAAAGTCTAAAATTCCAACACTGCCTTAGGCATGCAGGGTTATAAATGCTGGAATCCAAATAATAAATGAGGGGAGTTTACACAAGAATTCATATGCTGGAGAGTGGAGGCTGAATAATGAGAAGTAACTGAAAGGAAGCAGCTGATTGAAGTTGAAGGAGATCCTGGGCTGAGGCAGTTTGGGTTAAGAGAGTCTTTCTAAAATATTTACCAGGGGTAGCTTACATCTTGGTGGAAAGGGTCCTATCTTCCAG
>PVIY010029218.1:0-32267 GCA_004026745.1 Myrmecophaga tridactyla
GCACAGCACAGCACAGCGCAGCACAGCACAGCGGACTCAGGCCCCAAGGCGTCATTGACGTGGGGCCCAGGACGCTGCAGTGTGGCTCCTCATCTGCTTCTCTACCTGCCTGGCATTTCAGAGCCCAGGGCTGTGCCTGAGCACTGGGGCATTTGACAGTATTAGTGGTTACTTGGCACTCATGACTCACTTCGTCAGCGAGAGGCTGACGCTGCAGTCTTCCCTATAAAGCAGAGAGCTACGATCTCGCCCTGGCAGCCTGATGTTTGACACCTGCCTCTCCGGGTCCCCTGTGACCTGGTTATTAGTTACACCTCCTCGCCTCCTCCAGGAGAAAACCCACTGGCTTCTCCCTGACAAACGGGACTCAGTGGGCAGGAAGCACAGAGCGGGCTGCGGGGTGGAGGAAGGATGCAGGGCCGGGTGGGGCGGGGCCAGAAGACCCCAGAAGGAGACCGAGACCCTGCGCCGAGGACCGGGGCCCTGTCCAGCAGCTCCACCGTCCCTGAAGCTGCCCGGAGCAATGCATGCTGGGGGCTGTGCACAGTGGGGAGAGTGCAAGTTTCGGGGCCAGCCTGCTCGGGGCCAAATGCCCGCTGCCGCCTTCCGGTTGTGTGTCTTGGAGCAGTGGGCATCTGTCCGGCCCCGAGTGTCTTCATCTGAGGAGTGGGAGTAACGACCCCACCTTGCAGGATGGTTTCCGAGGAGTACATGAGGGACAGTCTGTAGCTGCCATAGAACAAGAGTCCAGAGCCCATTAATTTTTCTTTCCTTCCTTCCACGTCCCCCACATGCACCCAGGACCCATTTTCCTATCTGGAGTATTTTGAATGACCAGGGCTTCGTCTAAGGCTTATATGACCAGGGGTGTGGGACTCCCCGTGGCCGGGATGCTTGGCACCCCTTCAATGCAGGGGGCAGGGTCTTGCCTCCAGCCCAGTGCTTGGGGTGGAAAATATCCCTTTACTTACCTGGCCAAGGCAGAACCATGCGGCATCCCCTGAGGGGCCAATTTATGCAGCAGCTTAATATCCTGTAAAACTCCTTCCCCTTCCTGGAGACGTTGGAGTCAGCCACGGCTGCTTGGTGCTCCAGGCTCTTCTTCAAAGGGCGTTCCCTGAGTGGATGGAAAACTTGCTGGGAAAAGCTCTTTTCTTTTTTTCGTACATTTGTTTTCTCTGTCGCAGAATTCTGACTTCTCCAGAACAATCACAAAGCCAAAAAGAGTTAGAAATTTCCGGCACCTGGGCAACTCCTGCAGGAAGGCTTCCCTGATTACCCCCATCGGCTCCAGCATCCCTTCTTCTCCTTTAAACACAGGGAGCTGGTCCTTATGGTGAGATAGGTGTGTGCGCGGTGGAGGCCATGATGGCTCTCTCTCCAGCAGTATATCACGGGCCCCATCCTTTCCCTGAGCCTCCTGCAATGCCTGACCTGAGACCTGGGCCCCTGGGAGCTCTGCCCACTGCTGAGAATGGAACATGCCAGAGCCCATGACGAGGCTGCCTGCACGGCCCTAGCTGAGTCTGGGCTGGAGCCAGCGCCTCTGCTGCAGAGGGGATCCATCAGGGCTGAAAGGCCTGAGGCCCTTCATCATATTAAAGACCAATTCGGTGCAGATTAAGAGGACACAGCATCCGTTCTCTTGGGCTTGGAGAAGCCATCCATTCTCCTGCCTGGAGCTGCTCTGGGGCAGGGCTGGGGAGCTCTGTGCAGGGATGAGAGGACCCAAGTAGCACGGCGGTCCCTCAAGAGGAGTCCTTTCCTTGTGTTCCTGGAGAGAGGTTTCAGGTCCCTGGTTCCTTCCCAGGTGCCGGGCAATGCGCACTGGGCCGTCCCTTCCACCAGATCCCCCCAAATGCTCAGGGACCTCCCACATCCTAAGATCAGTAGATCTGATTCCTCCCAAGGCCAGGAGGCTGCCTCTGTCAGGGGCCCTGCGAGCCACCCTGCCCTGGCAGCACGGCTGTGCAGGACAAACTGAGCATCGGCCATGCCTCGGGGGAGGGCCTTGCCTCCCTGGCAGGGCTGGTCAGGGACTAAAGACAAGAGGGACTAGGGAGGAGGCGGGAACCCGCTCTATTTATACTTGACCTTGAAAGAGGACAGCTGGCAGCCTGGTGCTCTAGATGCTGCCAGTAGCCTGGGCTGGGGGTGGGGTGGGTGGGGTGAGAGGGGTCTCTTCACCGAGGAAGGACAGGGAGAAGAAAAAGGGCATTTAGTAATTTCCTCCTGTATCTCAGCCCAGGACCAGCCACCTTCTATGCATTATCTTACGTAAATACAGTCCGGTGGCCAACACCTGGGGTTCTGGTGTTGACATGGCTGGGTTGGAACTCCAGCTCACCTGCTTTCTGGCTGGGCGGCATCAGGCAGGTCATTGAACCGACCTAAGCCTTAATTTGCTCATCTGGAAAACATGAAAAAAATCAAAGCACCCATCTGTGATTGCTGATTCCACGATTGAATGCAATCCTGTATGGAAGGCACCACCCATGCCGCACCCTAAAGGTGAGCGCTTTCTAGTGTTGACACCTGCGGGGTGTAGCAATTGTTACTTTGTGTAGAGGTAACAGCCCAGTTTCCCCGATATTAAGGCACGAAGCTAGAAGGCGGTGTGGCTGGGCAGGGGGCCTCGCATGGCCTGGCTCCAGTGCCGGACCCTTCTCCGGCATCCTCAGCCTCCACGGGAAAGAGACAAATGAGCCCAGGGCTGGAAAGGGGCCTGCCTGCTCAGCCGCGCTGGTAAGGGCAGAAGGGCCAGCTGCCAAGCTCCTGACAGCTAACATCGCTGGGCAGGGACCTTTCCTTGGAGCTGGAGAAGAAGCTGCTGGAAGGTGTGCTCTGCAGGGACAGCTGTAAACTCTCTAACCTTGTGTGGGCTTCGTCCTTCAGCAGCCTGGCGAGGCAGCAGGCGGGCGGCGGGGGGTGGGGAGGCGGCGGCAGCTCCGGCCCCCACACTCACTCACTCATGGCAGACTTGACTCTGGATAAACAATTACAGTCTATTTACCCCAGACCATATGGTGTTGCGGAACAGGTGTGCAGGTAATGAAGAGCCCGGCTCCAATTAAGCGTCTGGGAACCCGGCCGGATTCCTGCGGAATCTTTTGCTTGGGTTGAGGCCCACTTACAAATGAGAGCTAGAAGGGGGGAGGCTCAGTGGCGGCAGAAGAGGAGGCAGCGAGGCTCCTGAGATGCTGGGCTTGGCCGAGGAGGTGCCAGGATGGGAGCAGGGTGGAGGGCGGAGGGGTTAGCACAGCCAGCTCTCCCATCACCGCTCCATTCCCACAGTGAGGGACCTTATCCAAGGTAACCACAGAAGCGTCTCTGTTCTGGGAGTTGTAAAGTAAAATGACTCCTGTCCACTGGAGTCTCGGGGAGGTTATCTCAGGACCTGTCAGATTTGGTCTAGGGAAGTCTGGAAGGGATTCCTGTAAGATAACAGGCTGGGGCAGGTACTTGTCCCTCTTTGCCAAGGTCTTTTCCACATTGGTCCTGCCCACATGGCTTAATTTCTCTCTGCTTAATTCCTAATTATTCAAGAACGACTTTTGAGGGCCCACTGTTTGCGAGGTACAACCCTGATGAATAAAATAGACACGGTCCTTGTTCCCACTGAGTTTCTATTTTAGAGGGATGAAAGACAATCAGGGAGTCATAATACATGAGAGGTAATTTCAGAAAGCTAGAAGTACAAGAAGGTAAAGAAATCATTTCAGCTGTTAGTGAATTCCTATCCATCCGTAGAGGCCCAACTCAGATGGTCCTTTCCTCTGACACCTGCCAAATGCCTCCTCACCTGGGCCCCTGGTCATTCCTATTACAGCAGCCACATGGTTTTGAAAAGAGCTGCTTCTGCACCTCTGCACCCCTCTTCCTCTAGGCCACTGACCTTCTAGAGATCAGGGTGGTGGGGGGTTGAGCTCATCTGCTGTCTCCAGCCCACAGCACAGGGCTGGGTGGGCAGAAACGAGCTTATAGTGGATGATGGAACTGGCCGGCCAGACCTGCTACCACCCCAGCCTCCTGCTTAAAAAACATTTTTCACTCTGGTCTAGGCTGAGAAAGTGGAGAAACTGCAAGTTCTGAGTGTTCCAGCCTCTGGGAAGAGACTCCATGCCTCATCTGATCACAGAGCCAGCCAAGGTGCCCCTCACAAGTGTCTCAGAGGCTAGAAGCTAAGCCAAAAAGATGAACAGCTCCCATCCCTGTGGTGGGCTGATGGGAGTCGAAAGAGGGCACGTGTTCCAATAAATCTCTCATGTCAGTTTTTATTGCACAGTGATGAGGCCACACAAACAAGACAGACGTGGATGTGCCTCGTTTCTTCTGGGAAGCCCCAGCTTCTGCTGCTGGGGAGGGAAGAGACAGAAAGGAGGATTTTTCATGGTTAATATTTCCAATTTCTTTTAATCTTGGATATATGCATTGCTTTAGGACTTGTCAAACAAAAATCCCAGATGCTGTCCCCTGCCCCTTTCACAGCCTGGGTCTGCTGGGCTCTCTCTGGGCTTTCTGAATAGAAAGGGGATACCTTCCAGTAGAAATACACAGCAGGGCAGCAGGAAATGGATAACAGATGATTCCAGGGAAAATGAAGGTTTCAAATGAGGGGCTTGTACTATTTCTGGGGTGCAAGGTTTCCAGAGCCAGGATTCCAGAAGGCTCGAGCCTCCAGCCTTGCCTTTCTAGCAGAGGGCGGGAAGCAAACTAAATGGGTTTCAACGTAGGAAACAAATTGGATTTTTAACGAATGCTCTGGCTGTAATGATTGGAGGGGTTATTCATAATCCCAGAGTAGAAAGTGCGTCCTGAAATCTATGTTTTGCGTTGACAGCTTCTCCCTAATGGGCAAGATCTCACACAGGATAGGGCCATAAAACACGGAGCTGCCTGGCCCTGCTGCTTGTCCGATAAGGGAAATCAACTCCCCCACAGCAGACAGAGGGCACTGGGCACAGGGCATAGCCCTTCCCTTGCTGGGCCAGGGTGCTGGGCCCTGACCCCCAGGCAGGTGAGGAGGGGCTGGAGGAGGAGAGAGCAGAGGGAAGAGGCCTGGATACTATCCTGGGATCCAGAAGCTTCTAGAATGTTGGGAGGTATGCTTTGCCGAACACAAATCCCTTGTCTGTTTTGCAAGGAAAGGGTTACCTGCTCAAAGAAGTCCGGGAGACGCCACCTAGTCCATCCCTCTTCCAGAGATTTCAAAATAGCCATTAACATGCTCAAGACTGCAAGGAGCCTTGCAGTAAAGAAAACACTTTGCTTTGCTCAATCCAATGGTTGCCAAATTTGTTGACTACGGAATCCTGTAGGTTTTTATGCAACCTCTCGTGCATCCTGTGACGTTATGAACACATGCTGGGTCATCGGCGGGAGCAGGAAGGGGGGCAGACGGGTGGGTGCACTGGCTGGGTGGGCTCCCCCTGCCCCCACAGTCCTCTTCCTGCCTCCCAACAAAACGGTGATGACATTGACGGCAGCCACCTTCATGAAGCATTTTATGGATTACAAAGCACCTTCCATCCATCAATTAATGTGATTCTCAAAACCAGCCGGGAGGAAAGAGATCCTATCATTATTTCCACTACGCCAAAGAGGATGCTTATGCTCAGAGAGAATATGCTTATGCTCAGAGAGAATGAGCCCCTGTTTCAGATGACCCAGTAATCAGGAGAGCCGAGATTAAACCCAGGTGGGTTTAAAAAACAAGGCAGGTACCCTGCCCCTGGGATGGTTTCTGCTACAGCTGCCATCTCAGAACAGCTCAGAGCCAAAATGCCCTGGAACCTAATCACCCACAGGTGGCATTTATCCTGATAAATCTGAACACACGCTAGGGCCCACACTCATTCCTTGACAGCCTGGATGGCGAGCCTTTCCCTGCAGCTTCCCAAGTGGTTTTGGAGGTGCTGTCCTGCAGATACTTTGGGCACCCGGCCTGGAAGCCAATCAGGGGGAAAGAGTTGGAGAATTCTCAGCTGTCCCAGGGGAGGGGGCCAAGCAGGGAGCACAAAGCGAAGCCACCCCCCTGCTTAACCAACCCCATCTCAGAGGTGGGTCTCCTGGTGAACATTCTCTGGGAATGAGCAATTCAGGTATGAACTGACTGTGAGTAAAACCAGAGAAATTGCTACTCCAGAGGCCGGAGGGGGTAATGTCTGATTTAGCAGCACCAGGAAATCATCACGGCCTTGGATGTCCTCAGGGCCTCTTGGTAAATTTCGATAGCCGGACAAATTCCCTTCCTTCCAGGCCAGGAGGCCTTTTACTCATCAGTTCTTCCTCTTGGGCAGGGAAGGTGAGCCTGAACATATCCAGGCTAACTGCCCCCGGGTCCTGCTCCCTCTCCCTGGATGGAGTGGGCACTTCTGCTGGGCGTTTAACCGATGGTGCTTGGCAAAAGAGGAGTAGCAGGAGGTTGGAGGAAAGGACTGGGGTTCCAGTCCTCATCCCCCAGTTCTGAGCTGGGGGCCTTGGTCAGCTTACTCATTCCCTGAACCTCAGTTATATCATAGGGAAAATGGGGCTAAGGATTGAATGAATGAATGTCATTGCAAAGATCCAAAGAAGGGAATGTAAAAAGTGTTTTGCAAGCTCTAAAACAGCTGTAGGTATGATAGTTGTTAGCAAAGTCCAGGAGGGTGAGGGAGAGAGAGACGGGCTAGGAAGCTTGCCCGTGATCAGGTAGACTACCTGGATGAATCCCAGAGGCTGCACGTGGGCGAGGCTCACCGTCATCCTCCAGAGGGGCTCACAATGGGCAGTCCATGGAAGGGACACCATGGCCCAGGTGGTCTGCCAGGAAGGGCGTGGACAACTGCGGGACCAGTGCACTGCCCAATTCCAGGGGCACCATTCACACAGACCATGAGGCCCTGTGAGCACAGATTAGTGGCTCAGACCCTCTGGGAAAAGGATCCTTTGCCCCGCACCATTTCCTCTTCCCAGGACTCACCCTGACTTTGCACAAAGCAGGGAAAGGGGCTTCAAACTCTGGGAACTTGGGCAAAGCTACAGAGAAAACCTCAGCAGAAGTGTGGGGAGTCTCCCAGGCAGCTCCCCTCTAGTGTCCTTGGCTTAGTTCCAGAACATTCCTCAAGAGAAAGAGCCCCCCAGAAATGACCAAGGCTGGGGCAGGACTCCGACTTCAGTGATGCAAGTGAGATGCCCTGGGTGCAAATTTAAGGGGACAGCACTTACTCTCATGCCACCCCTGCCCTTGCACGGACTTGAGAATGAATGCTGCCCCCTTAAATTTGGGGCACAGCGGACCTCGCTCTCCTCACCCTAGCCCTGGCACTGCTTTGGGGGAACACTCTTTCTCAAGTTCTCTGCCCAAGACCCCGTGGTCCACCAAAGGTCACCTTGGCTTGACAGGTTAAAATTGTTTAAGTCCTTTGGCCAGAGAAGATTCACCTTCCCATGTCCAGTGTAGATCTGTTAAGCTGAGATCGGCTCACATTTGGGGTTGGTTTTGCCTGGGGAAGAGTAGACCCATTGAAAGCCTGTCTTTAAATATTTGAATGGATGCTGCCCCCAAAAGATAAGTCCATGTCCTAACACCCAGTACCTGTATATGGGATCTTAATTGGAAATAGGAACTTGGGAAGTATAGTTAAGGATACAAGATGATAACATCCTGGATTTAGGGCAGGCCCTACATCTCATGGCAGGTGTCCTTATAAGAGAAAGGCAGAAGATTTGGGACTCACACACAGGGGAGAGGGCCATGTGAAGTCGGAGGCAGAGATTGAAGTGAGGCTGCCCCAAGCCAAGGGCCACATGGGGCTACCAGAAGCCGGAAGAGACAAGGAAGGAGTCTCTACTGGGGGCTTCGGAGGGACGGTGGTCCTGCCCAGGACTTGAGTTTGGACTTAGGACCTCCAGAATTCTGAGAGAACAAATCCTGTTGTTTTAAGCCTCCTGGTTTGGCTAACATGTTACAGCAGCAATTGGAAACTAATACAGACTAATTCAGACGTTATCTGAAAGAGGTGTGGGCCTAGCTCTGTGTGATGCTGGTGAGGGCCCATGGGTGGGGGTTGTGGGGACCATCTTAGAGACCCACGTAAGAAAGAACTGTCTAAGAAGGAAGATGGTCCAGTGGCACCAGTTGCTTCGGGCAGTGGCGAGCTTCCATTTCCATCCCATCCCGTTGCCTATGGGGAGGGTGTGGACAGAGAGTGTGCTGCAGGCAGAGATTAGATCTGTGACTTATCCCTCTGTCTCCGTAAAGGGACACCTGCTGGGTTGATCCACCTGCAGAACCCATTTCTGTGGGTGTCATCAGAGATGTATGTGGAAACACGACTGTGCTTCTCTCACTCGAGAAGACATCAGAGCGGGAGTGCCAGGGTGACATCATGATAGGAATAACCTTGAATCGGCTCTAATTTCCTTTTCTAAAAAGTGACATTGCTTGCAAATGTTGCTACTGTAACTGCCATTAATAACTTATCTGCAGATAGCACACCTGTCCTCGTAACACATCTCGCTGCAACTTGACACCATGGTGAGAACCTCATGCCCTAGAAGACAGGAGAGCAGCGCTTCTCAAACTCCCCATGCATGCAAATTACCTGAGGGTCTTGTTAAAATTCAGCTTCTGAGTCAGGAGGTCCGAGGTGGGACCTGAGATTCTGCATCTCATTCCAGGTGATGCCGGCGCTGCACCACACCTTGAGTAGAAGAGGTCTACAGAAGTTCATGGTCAGTTTCCAGAATTCCCATGATCACTATTTGGGGAGGAGTTATTTTGTCTTGCTACAACTTAGGTAGGACCAATCTCTAGCACTGTCTTCTTTTCTAGGACAGCAGTTGAACAATGACATGGGGCCTGGGGTGGCTGAGATGGCCTTTCTGTAGAAGGTTGGGCCAGGAGAAGATGTCTTCCAAAATACAGCAATTTAGGACCTTTATGCCTGAGCTCCAGTCCTGCCTAGAGTCAAAGGATTTAATGGGCTGATGCCAAAGGAACTCTGCAGTTTGCACTTAAGGAGTGCTTCCTTGTGTGCCAAGATCTTGACAATAAGCATTTCTTTAAGTCTTCACGAAAGTCCTTTGAGTAAGACAAGGATTCTATTATTGCCCCATGTCTTGCCTGGAGCTGTCATAACAAAATACCACAATCTGGGGGGCTTCAAGCAACAGAAATGTATTCTCTCTCCGTTGTGGAGGCCAGAAGTCTGACATCAAGGTGTTGGCAGGGCCAAGCTCCCTGAGAAATCCATACAGGAGAATCCTGCCTGGCCTCTTCCAGCCTCTGGGGTTTGCTGGCCGTCCTTGGGCATTTCTGGGCTTGCAGCTGCAACACTTCAGTTTCTGCCTCCATTATCACGTGGCCTTCTCCCCACTTGTCTGTGTCCACATTTTCCTCTTCTTATAAGGACACCAGTCATGTTGGATTAGGACCAAACTGGATTAGGGGTGGGTTCTAACTAATCACATCTTTAAAGACCTTAATTCCAAGTAAGGTCACAGTTACTGGGCCCAAGCTAAGGATATGACACATCGTTTAGGGGGACACAGTCACATTCCAACCCATAACAAGCTATTTTGCAGCTGAGAAAACAGAGACCCAGGGAGGATAGAAACATGTTCAAGTTTACACAGCAGCATCGATGAAGCCTGGAGTTGGACTGGCTTTTGACTCTGCAGCCTCTAAAGCCACTGTGGGCCTTTATTTTCCTTCCCCTGTGAAGGTTTTTGAAATAATAACAGCCCTCCTCCTGACCCGTTACTGAGCTCTGGCCTCGTGCAAGCCCTGTGCCTCCCTTGCACGAGCGTATCAATCCTCAAAAGGAAACTGAGGCTCAAGCTACGGGGTTGGTAAGGCTAGGACCAGGTTGATGAGCTGCAGCCTTTTAGTTTCCTGCAGACTCTCTCCTTCCAACTGTGTCCTTACCTCCGAGATCTAGCAGAGTGACACAGGAATTCTAGGGATGAGCTTGGGTGGGGTAGGGGACCCCTGGACATGGAGCTCCTCCCTAGGCCATCCCTTCTTCTAGCTCTGGCTCCACATTTTTAACGCAGAGCCCCACTGCTCCAGGCTGGGGGTGATTTGATGAGGGACTCCTGCTGCTGAGCAGGGAAGGGAAGCTGCTGCCTCATCTGAGGACTCTCAAGCCCCTGCTTGGATAGAGAGGAAGAGTCCTGCATGCAGAAGGAGAACTTGGGGTGCCAGGAAGTAGGAGAAGGTAGAAGGTTCTGGGAACCAGAGCTGCCTGAAAACCATTGTTGGGGCTGCGGTTAAACACAATCACCAATTTCCCCAACACTTTGTATGAAAACACTTTGTATGATCAACACTTTGTATGAAAAATCCCATTTCTCTCTGCCTCTTCTCTGCAAATGTCCACATCCAAGTTCCTCCTCTTGCCCCTTAAATCTCTTCTCCACCACCACCACCCCTGCTCAATTCCTCTGGGCAGCCCAGCATGGAAAACGAGACACTGGGCCCTGCCCAGGCAGGTACAGCTCACTCCTGGGGCCTTGGGAGGAGCATGTCTCCATGGCCGGCTCTTTATAGCAAGTGCAGGGACCTGGGATGGGAGCTCAGACGTGCAAGCAGGTGGGTCTTCATGCCCAGAGATGACCAGATCGAGAGAAGCTCTAAGGCACCGACACAGCATGGTCTTGGGGACCCATCAGTTGGTGGACAGTGTGCCCAGGGTCTCAGGCAGCTCAGGATTCCACCTGCCCTCCCTGCCCCCAAAGCCCCTCATAGCAGAGCCTTCAAGGGGACGTACCCAAGACCTTCTGTGATCAGCAATCCTCGGGCTAGCCTCATCCCTGCAAAAATGGAACAGACTTCAAGAGAAGCAAATAAACCAATCAAGAGCCCAGCCCCTTCCCGGGGCCGTGCAGCTCAGGCTCTCATCCTGCAAGGAGGCGTTGGGGGCTGCCGGGAAGGCACAGTGTGTCCTAATTACATGCTCCTCCCTGACAGGCGGTTTCGAGAGATTAAAGGAATCAAACCAAGTGGCTCTTCAACGGCCCCTCCCCCAAGAACCAGAGCCTCCGCGGGAAGGCAATTGCTGGTACCAAGGTACTGGTTAGAAAGATAATTTTCTCCCGGCCACGCGCCTGCTGGAGCCTCTGTTAGCTCTGCGCATCAGCCCTCTGTCTCCTCTGCCCTGTCTGGGCTCCTCACATTCATTTTCTTTTTGTTGTTGTTGGCACAGCTGAGCAGAAGAAAACAAATTACCTCCCTCCCCTCAGCCCCCTTTCCACTGCCCAGTCAGCCCCCCTGGTCCAGTGCATTTTCTCCCTCTTCCTCACTCTTGCTCTCCTTGTTTGCTTTCTGTTTGCAGCTTTGCGTCGGAGCTGACTGTACTTCGTTCTGCCTGTTCTCCTGCCCTGTTTGCTCTTGGCTTCTCTTTTTCTGCCCTTCCTTCAAGACCCATCCAATCACAAGGAGAAAGAAGCCACTGTGGGCCTTTATTTTCCTTCCCCTGTGAAGGTTTTTGAAATAATAACAGCCCTCCTCCTGACCCGTTACTGAGCTCTGGCCTCGTGCAAGCCCTGTGCCTCCCTTGCACGAACGTATCAATCCTCAAAAGGAAACTGAGGCTCAAGCTACGGGGTTGGTAAGGCTAGGACCAGGTTGATGAGCTCAGCCTGCTAACACTCAGCCAGGGAAGGAAGGAAGGAGGGAGACTGCCTGAAAGTCAGGCGTGAAAGCCAGAGGTGGAAGGAGCAGCTGAGAACATGGTGTGCCCCTGCCCGGGTGCAGAGCTGCTGCAGGGGTGACCCGTCACCCCCAGTGACGCCATGTCCTTCGGATGCGCTGGAGCAGAGAAATGGTCCGGAATCCCTGATCCAAACCCTCATTACACAGGGAGGAGCTAGGGAGTCCCAGGTCAGTTGACTTGCCCAAGGTCACTAGGCTGGATGGGGCCAGAGTGCAGCTCCCCTGCCTTCTAGAATGAGGGCTTGTGGGGGGGGGGCACACCTCTGCACCCCCAGTGTCTGCAGGGCCTTTGCTCAAACCCCAAACTCTGCAGGAGTCCTTTCAAGTCCCTTCTGTGACTGCAGCACCTCCCCCTGCGTGGGGGGAGGGGAATGGCCAGAAATGCTGGGTGGCGGTGGACACTGGGGTGGACATGGGGGTGGACACTGGCCTTGACAATGACTTCTCTCTCTGGGTGGGGGGAGGGGGGCTGCAGACATGCCTGTGAGCTCAAGCGGGGGGTTTGTCCTGGCCATGACAGCACATCACCTCCCGCGATGGTGTCTGGGGGGGGCGGGGGGGGAGGGGCTGCAACCCCCATTCTTTCTACCTTCCTCCCCCCCATTTCTGCCCTGCTGCACATGCAACAAAGTATCAGGGAGGGATTAGGGGGTTAAAAGGTGCCCATTAGAGGGAGGTGAGAGCAGCCTGCACCAGTTAATGTGGAGTGTCTCCATTACCATAATAAATAACCACTTAATAACTGGCTTCCCCACTAATTCTAACTGAAACACGTAATGATATTTCCGGGTGGAGAGTGGCAGGCGCGAGGCTCGGCCGGCATCTCCGGGGGCCTCCTGGCTTCACGTGGTGAAAACCGTGGGGCCTCCTTGAGTCTGCTGTTGGAATGGACTGAGGCAACAGACAGCAGCTCTTGGACGGCTGCCAGGAGCCACAGCTGATGATAAAAGCCATTAAAGGTCAGCTGGGAATAGAAAACTATTTATGTTAAATGTCACAGATTAAGCCGCAGAATGGGCCTCGAGTGGGGAGCAGTGGAGGTGAGAAGGGCTGGGCACTGTGCCCGCCTCTTTGAGGGGCTGAGAAAGAGCGGGGTGGTGCTGGAGGGGGTATGTGTGTGTGGGTGTGTGTGGGGGTTGCCCTTAATTTTCTGGCTCCCTTGGCCTTGGAAACAGGTGCATGTCAGCAGCCACAGGTGATTGGCCAGGCTGGCCATCAGTCAAGGTTGCTAGGCGACCTGAGCTGGAGGGTCGGGGAGAGAGGAGGGAGGTAATCGCCATCACACAGTCACAGAAGTGGATCTGGGGTGGCCTGGGGAGGGCAAACAAGCAAGACGGGAGGAAGCGGGGCCCCGGGCTGCTGCTGCCCTTACAGAAGGAGCCGTAGCTGCCTCTGCTTCTCGGAGTGTCGTCCTGGGATGGGTCTGGGCGAGCTTCAGCATCGCCAAAAACTAATGCCACACAGCTGAATTGCTCACCCAGGCAAAGGCAGGCAGCTGCAGAGAATTGCCTTCGCCATGTCCTGATGGCCTCGGAAGCTGGCACTTAAAGGATGCAGAGGGGCCTGACGTGGGAGGGCCGGGCAGTGCGTGGTGCTCTTGGGAGGGTCTTTGAGGCTCAGTGGGGGTGTTCGCTGCACCCCCAAGGGCAGCACTGAGAAAGCCGTGGAACCCCCGTAATTACCCCCCACCCCCACGCAAAGCAGGGTATAGGGTATGTCTTGGCTCTATCAGTTTGTAAAATACACCTAAGAAGCGAGTTTGTCAACCGGCCGAAAATATCCCCTAGAAGTTAATTAGGTCAGTAAGGTACCACTGAAAAGTTTACTACAACCCTTGCTTACCTGCCTGGGGATGGCTCATGCTGCAGATGGAGGAAGAGGTTGTGCTTTTGAGTCAACAGGCTTGCCTCTGCATCGCCTTGCTGTTGTGTCAGCTGCTATGTATATACAGGGGACACAAACTCATTTTGATAGTGGTGTAAGAAGGCATAATTAGGAAGGTAACTCTAGTACAAAAAAAAAAAACACAGCTAAAAAAAAAAACGCTACCCCCCAAAACCTATCCTGGCCCATAAGTCACATAAGGAGACAGGCAACTGCTTTGGCTCATGCGCATCAAGGGTTTCCTCTGTTCATTGGAACTGGCCGTCCATTCAGAGGGCCCTGACAGAGTGGCTGGTGTCACCCCTCCCTGTGGCCCCCCCATGCTGGGGACAGACCCTCACCAGCCCAATGGTCCCCTACAAGGCCATCTCCCTCTCTCTTCCTCTTTCCCTGTTTGGCTGCAGAATGATGGAGCAGGGGGTGGTTTGGCCAGGTAGAGTCCCAAGGGTAAGTGAGGGGTCAGGAAAGACCCCAGGAGGCCCTAAATGCCCAGCAGGTGGACGCTGCTCTAAGCTGGTAGGGTGCCCTCAGAAGGATGGCTGGTGTACAAGGGGTACAGAGCACTGAGGGGGGTAGTCCGGTGCTCCAGGGGCAAGAAGAGGGCAGGAGTGTTCCAGGGAGACCCCGTTTGCACTGGCCTTCCAGAGGCAAAGGGTGCTGCCTGGTGCAGATGAGGGCTGGGGGGAGAGGGAAGCGCAGGAGAGGAGGCTGGGCACGAGGGGGAAGGACCTCAAGTCCCGTGCTTAAGACATTGAAAGTTAACTCTGAAAGCAAGAGAGGGTCGTACACTGTTGTTAAGCAGAGAGCAGTAGGACTTGGCCTGGGTTTAAAGAAGGGCCTTTGGGAAGCTGCAGGGAGGGCGTTAGACTCAGCGGTGGTTCTCAACTTCGAGGGCAGCAGAATCACCAGGAGGGCTGTTTTTTGTTCTTTTTTTTTTTTTAAACCACGGGTTGCCAAGCCCCATCCCCAGAGTTTCTGATTCCGTAGGTTCGGGTGGGGCCTGAGAATCTGCATTTCTATCAAGCTCCAAGGTGCTGCTGGTGCTGCTGGGTCCAGGGATCCCACTTTGAGGCCCTCTGTGTTAGAAGAAGGAGGAGCTGGAAGCAGGAGGCCAGACAGAAAGAAATGGTAGGGGATGAGCGGGGGCGGAGCTGGGCCTGAGAGAGGGCTCAGGTGGGCAGACGGACTGCAGGATGGCAGGGACGCAGGCGGAGAGTGGGCAGCAGAATTGTGACCTTGGAGGAATTGAAGCAGCAGGTGGCAGACAAAGGCAAGGAAGCACAAGACAGAGAAACGGTAAATGGAACACAAGGCAGGGGAAGAAGGCCAGAAACCAGCTATTAGGGGCCGAGAACAGAGTTCCAGCTCAGCTGGCCAAATTGCTGGGCAGTGGGCCTGGACTCGTGCACTGCCCTGCCTTTGGACAGTTAGGCCTCAGGTCTGGGAGATATTTGCAGCTGCAGATGGGTCTGGATTTGAAGGTCAGGAGAATACAAGGTTATGCATCAAGCAGATCAGAACAGAAATAGCTCAGGTGGGAGAGGCTCTACTTTGCAGTGGGCAGTCATGCTCCAGGCCAGTTAAGACACTAGCTTTCCAGCCCTTTATTTGCAGCCCAGGCCAGGGAGCATCAGAATGGGCTGCCTCCTTCCAGGACCCTGCACAGACCCGGCCACAGAGTCTCCAAGTCTGGGCACCGGCCTCCTTGTCTGGGGAGGGTGACGATTCCTAGGAAACCTGGAAAATCCAGTCATAGACAGAGTGGCCAGCAATTGCGTACATTTGCTTTGGCAGCAGCCTAGGAACAGATAAAGGGGCTGCAAGGGAGACCGAGTGAGCAAACAGACCCCAGAAGGAGGTGGCTAGGAGTTTTCAGGTACCAGCGCCCAGGTCAGTCCCCAAACGTGTCTCTGCCAACCTCCTGATGCTGGGATGACCTTCAGCTGCCGCCTGCTGCCCCCATGGCCGTGTTCTGGGACCCTAGTTCCATTCCCTTGTCCTCCAAGGGACAGTCTGATCCACCCAATGGTTGTTTCAAGTGCACAAAATATTTCACTGTGATTTGAGGGAAGCTGGTATCTAGACTCTGCATCCCTTGTTATATTTCAAACACACATTGTTCACTCCACGTGGGATGACATCTGCCTGCAGGTGACGTAGTTCATGAAGGGCACTGCCTGAGGCTGGGTCACTCTGTCCACCTCGTTTCCAGAGCTCCAGCATCTTATTCCTGTTTTATAGATGTTCTTCTAGAGCCATCGAAAGTGCAATGCTGGGACGCCTCCACGGCAGGCTGCCTGATACTTCCAAGCCTTCCTCCCCCAGCACATTGCTTTCCTGAGCCTCTGGCTCCCCAGGATCCCAGGCCCTGGGTCGTTCTTGCTTTCAAACCTTCGGAACCCACAGCCCTGAGTCCTGCATGCTCTGTTCTGGTGCTCGCCTGCTCACCTGAGCTGCTGGAGTTTCCATTGCCCTCCCCGCCCCCGCCTGGCTCACACATCTGCCCCATGTAGCATCTGGTCCCTTCCGTAGGCACCAAGCCATCTCTTCTGGGACCAGTATGAGCTCAGACATCAAAGCCTAATCCCATTTCATGGGCCACTCCTCCCAGACTGAGAATTCTCCCGAGCCTCTGCGACTTTGGAGTGGAAAAGTCTGTTTGGCCTCACAGGGGAGGGAACAGTGTCTCCTGCTTGGTTTTCTGTCTAGGAGGAGATTTGGAGGGTGGGAAGCAGCCTAGAAGAGAAGAGAGAATAAACAGCGAGTGGGGAGCTGGGCAGAGCAGGGACCCAAGGGCTTGCTCTCCAGCGCCCCTTGTGGGCAGTCTGGCTGGGTCCCAGGCCCTCCCAGGACAATGCCCGATGCAGGGTTGACAGTGGGACAAGGTCCACCCTGGGGTGGGGGTGGGGGTTTGGTTAGGGAAGCCAGAGATGCCACCGGACTGTTGAGCCCTCTCTGTGGCTTTCCATTCTCTTCTTTTTGGATCTTTGGAAGAATCGGTGGGCACCCAGAGGCACAGGGAAGAGAGGATTATGGCAAGTTGGCAGGGACGAGGGGACAAGGGGGCAGAAACACAAAAACCTTCCTGCAAGAGCTCCCCTCCGAGATCCAAATCACTAAGACCATGCCACAACAGCAGAGTCGAATAGTTGCAACAGAAACTGTATGGCCCCTGAAGCTGAAAAGACACACAGAGAAGCGTGTCGGTGCCCAGTTGGTGAAACAATCACCAGCTCACCAGCGTCACGCCGAGCCCAGCTGGGAGGGCGGCAGAGCCAACACGTGTGTGCGGGCGTGTGTGCCACGCACGAGTGTGTGACATCCAGCTCAGGTTCCCCTGTCCCTGCAACCTGGAGAAGGAGTGGGTGTTGAGTGGGCAGCGCTCTCCTTTCTAAGGGAGCCGGGGTTTACAGGCTTTTCTAGTCAGAACGGCACTGAGGCTGCTGCTGCTGCTGAAATTTAAGTAATTTTCCCCTAATTAAGCAATTATCTCAGATAGAGCTGTTCCCATCTCCAGGAAATTTTTGGGAGGGTGGGAAGGAGCAGGGTGGGGGTGCAGCGTTAGGGCAGCCTCCAGACATAGAAACCCCCTAAGTGCTCGCTTCCGCTGCCGAGTGTTCCCGAGGAGAGGCGGCGGTGGAGGAGCGCGTGGCCTTCAAAGGCGGGCTGGAAAACGACACAACTCGCCCCGAAAGCGCCATCCCTGCAGCCAAACACACACATGGCAACTAACTCATAACAGGAGATCTGAGCCCACGAGGCCCCATGAGAAAGGAAAGCTGGATTTCAGGGTGGAGGATGGGTCCTCTTATGTAGACCAAAGAGCGAGCAGAGGCTGCAGGAGTTTTCCAGGCTGGAAAGAGAGGGAGTCTCCATCCTTCCATGGGGAGGGGAGGCTGAACCAGCCTGTACAGCCATGCTGAGCAGAGGTTCACCCTGTCTTACTCTAACGCCTTTAAGCAGTCATGGGTGGGTATAGTAAAGGGCACAAACCACCCCCATGGGCAGATAACCCACAGACCCTGCACAGCCACTCCTGGAAACCCAAGTACTACAGCTGAGTCCTGGAGGGGCCAGATCAGCTCTGGGACACTCAGCTAAATTTAAGTACCAAAAAAAACCCAAAACAATGAAAAAGACATTTTAATGTAAGTATATCCCAAATTTGCATGGGATATACTTATGCTAAAAAAATTACTTGTTATTTAATTTAACTGGACGTCCTATAGTTTTACTTGCTAAACCTGGCAACCCTACCCAGGACCTACCTTCTGAAATCCTTTCTCCACAATTTCCAAGCAAGGAACTTAGTGTTCGCCCCCAAGCAATCACTGACTCATCAGAGGCAGCACAAGGGACCTAGGCTGACTGCAAGGAAGAAATTCCTGGCTTTGAAAGTCGGTGCAGAAAACCAAAGAGTTTGTCCTTGATCTACATTAAGGCGGGTGAACAGACTAGGCAACGTTGAAAGGTGACTTTTCATGCCGGGATTTGGATACAAGAAAGCTGGAAAGGGAGGGAAAAGAGGTCCTCACCTTTTGGTAGTTAATAATCGTTTACTATATAGGGATTCTTTTAGGGGAGACAACTCGTAATGGGGAGGTTTCTTTGTAAAATTGTGAAATGGAAGTGAGATTGGCAGGAGCTTCCAGCCAGTCTGTCCCCGTGGAGACGGGAGGCTCCCTTCCAACTGACTGCCGGCCTGGCCCGCACAGATCTGTAAGGGGGAACTAGGAGAAAAGAAACTCCCTGCCTCTCTAGTGGGAAGCAGCGGCAGGGATTACAGGCCTGTGATGCCAAGTTAGCGGCACAAGCATCAAGCCTGGGTCCCCTCTGTGGAGGGGAGTTGGGGGAACCCAGGATGGTGCTCACAAGCAGCGTGGAGCACAGGCAGGGATTGTCCAGTTCCTGGCTCAGCTTGGGGAGTGGCGCCTCACTTCCCTAGGGTGGTCATAAACCATCCACTGCACTAGAGGGCATGTCTGGGGGCCCCAACAGAAATCCTCTCTGTCCCCTACCCTGGGGTGGGTGGGGATTCAGCAGTCTGATTCCCGGGCCCCTTGCCCACTGGCCCAGCCTCTTTCAGGACCGGGGCAGGACTGGCTATGGGAACCGGTAGTCATGCCTTCCAGTTACTGCTCATTGTGACTGCAGTTATGGGGTAGCTGGAAACGGGGTAGTGGGTGGGATGCAATAGGAGGCCTCGTACAGCTTCTTGAAGGAGCTTGAGCAGGAGGATGCAGGGAGGACCACAGTGGAAGAGACTCAGGCAGCCCCCAGAACAGCGGCCAGGGCCAGGTGGGCAGAGTCGCCTGGAGGAAGGCCCTGGATCCAGGAAGCTCCAGGCCCAAGGGAGTCCTGCAGGCACAATGCATTTAGGCTGATAAAAGTCACACTGCATTTATTTATTCCCCAGGAGTGCAGAGGGACCTGAATAAAAAGGAGAGGGCAAAGCATGTAGAGACCATAAAAAGAGAGTTTAGTTTTTATGCAGTGGTAACCTGGGGGATTAATTCCCGGCAGACAGAGGTCGTGTGACAGTAACTGAGTTTTAAACAGGCACAGAGAAGGCTCTGGGAGGCGTGGGAGGGGCCAGCCATGAAGATGGAGAGGAGGGGAGCGGAGTGAGTGGCAGGAGGCACTGGGGCGGGGAGGGGGTAACATGTGGCTAGAGCTGAGATTCAAAGCACAGTCCAGGAGAGCACTTTAAAAGGGCCGATAATCAATGTTACTCTCATTCGACCACATTTATGAACATCTGTGTGCCAGGAACTGGCTGGATGCTGTGGGGATGGCAGCAATGGATGCCAACTCTCCAGACTCTCTTTGTCTTTTTGGGGTACAAGAAATTGCATTAGTGATGGGGGCGGGGAGGCCAGTAAAACACATGGACTCAGCACTAGACCCCATGGGTTTGAATTCTGCTTCTACTACTTACAAACTCTGCCATCTTGGGCAAGGTGCTTAATCACTCTCTGTTCAATTTCCTCATATAGAAAAAGAGAATAATAGTAGCTACCTCATAGGAATGTTCTGAGTATTTACATGAATAGAAATGGCCTGGCACATAGTGCCTTCTGATAAGAAGATTGAGTGAGTGTGGGGCAAAGTGCTATGGTAGCCCACAGTGATCATTTGTTGAAGGAGTCTGGGAAGGCTTCCTGGAGGAGGTGACTTCTTTAAAGTCTGGCCTAGACTTCAAAGGTGAATAACATCCAGAGGCGTGAAGAGGAGGGGCAGGGCTTCTAGGCAGGGAGTCCAGGATGAGGTGTGAAAGCGAGATGATAAAGGATCATCTGGCACTGCCCCAGAGGAGGCTTGGTGCCCTGGGAGTGTCCAGCTTTGGGGTCATCCCCCTTAACAGTGTGAGGTTGAGCTCAGGGTGCTGGATGCAGGCAGGCAGAGAGCACAGGTGGGGAGGAAGCCAGACAAAAACAACAGCTCACCTGCCCTGTCCACGCAGAACCCCGAGTGCAGGGGACTCAGACATAACACAAACCAAGTCCGAAAACCAGAGGGGAGAAGGTGGAACTCAGGGAGAAAGGAGACCAGTGCTGCCCAGTGAAATTATAATGTGAGGCACATATTTAATTTTAAGTTTTCTAGTAGCCAAATGAAGAAAGTAAAAACACGGAAGATTAATAGTATATTTTATTTAACCCAATATACGCAAAATTTTATTATTTCAACCTGTAATAAAAATAAAAGAATGAGAAGACTGGGAACCCCAGCTGGGGAAATGGCAGCTGCAGTGATGGTGGGGAGATGAGACCCATGGAGAGGAAGCCACGCATGCTTCTGCACACCACGTATTAGAGAACACACAAAGCTAGAGTGCATGGGCACTCCCTCTCATCTGCACGTGGAGATGTGAACACGGAATCAATGGGTTCAGTATTTACTCTGTGCCAGGCACCGGGTTTTCTATGATGAGTCCAGGTAAGCTTCCCTACAGCCCTAGAAATAGGTCCCTATTATCACCTCCATTTTAAAGACCAGAAAACGGAGGCACAGAGAGGTTAAGCAACTTGTCCAAAGGCACACAGCTGATGGGTGGAACAACCAGGATCTGGACCTGAATTTGGGCTCCAAGCATGGGCTTCTCATCACCACGCCCTCCCAGCTCATCAGGCTGCTGTCACCTGGAAACGATACCACAGCTCAGGGGAGAAGGCAGCGGGGAAATGGAAAAGTTGGGAGGCTGTTTGGTAAGTGGTAACGGGATGGGGGCAGGCTGCCATCTGGCACCGCCACGCAGCCGGTCCCAGATGGTGAGAACCTGTGTCAGCTGCCTGGCCGGGTTGAACAGGATGGGGTGCAGACGGTCTCGTAAGGAGGGTCTCGCACTCTGCCCAGAGGGAGCGCCCAGGAGGGGAAGCCTGTGACCTCACCGTTTGGGCCATCAGCCAATGACATCACAGGAGGGCAGGGAGCCAGCCCCAGCGCGTTATTTATGGAACCGGCTGGCGGCCAGGCCCGGCTCCTGAGCGGTTTCAGGTTTCAGATGTGGGCTGGGATGAAGCCTCCAGCTGGCCTGCTGGGGCCGCCAGCGCCGGGCAGGCGGATCTGAAAGGAGGGAATGCTGGAAGCATCTGCCTGCCCCTGGGAGCCTCACGGGGGCCTTGGGCCTCACGGGGGCCTCGGGCAGGGACCTTGGGCTCCCCGCCTCCCCACTTGGGGTCTGCCCATCCTCCTCCACCCTTACTCCCTGCAGTCTCTGCAGCCCTCCCACGGTGCCACTGATTCTGAACCTGGAGGCCGGATGGGCTCAGAAAGGCTGAGCCTGCGCTTGTCAGGCTCGAGCACCCACCCATGCGTGCACCTGCATTCGCACACTCGAGGGTGGGTGCCTGTGAGCATGAGCTGTGTGTGCTTCCCCCATGGGTGTGCACATCCTCTTGTTCTCACATGTCAGGGCCCTGAGTGAACATGTGTGTAGTTGTCTATATGTGACTGTGCATTTTTGCATGTGTGTGAGAGAGAGCAGGAGAGGGTGCAGGAGAGTGGGTGCAGGACAGCTAGTAAATGGGAGACAGCAGTCACTAGGGGAGAGAAATCACTGTAGGAAGTTGGGAAATATAATTTCACTGGAAGATACAGAGGCACTTACAGAAGCTTCAGCCAAACCAGACAAACCTTTCAATCCATTTATCAAAACTGCCTGCAGCTCTGCCGCCTGAGCAGGTGCAACAAGAATAAAATATTGAGCAGGACCAGCGACTGTGGAGCTGGAGGAGTCTGATAAATAAGAAGTTACTGAGCTCCTTGCCCCAACTCCAGGTGGTTGGCTCCGGCCAACCCCTCTACCCGTCGTGCCCTGGGGTCCCGCATCGCTCCCTGGCATTTGGACCTGAGGATGCCCGGGGGTCCTGCAGACCAGGCCTGCCCCGCCGCATGCAGACAAGCTGGTGGTGATGGTGCAGCCCGCTTGTCTGTTGGGTCCTGAGGGATGGCATGTGCGGTTGGGTCTGTGAGTACATATCTATGTGCTTCTTTGCACTGTGTGTGTGCATGCAAGGGAGGGAGAGGGAGAGGGTGTGTGAGGGCTAGCACGCGGTGACGGAGTAGATGCTTGTCTCTTGGGCTCGCTAACTGCCCTCCTTCCCTCAACCCCCCCCCCACCAGGGAACCAGATCCATGTGACCCCCAAATGGAGCTTTGGCACTCCCCTGATAGGGCTGCAGGGGGTTGATTGTGGGGGCCAGGCATTGGCTAAGGGGGCTCCCCCAGATCTGGGCTGCATTGTCTCCTGCCACCTCCCGCTACCCACATCCTGACAATTTGGACCTTTTGGGTGGTGGGCTTCATGTAACATCCAGTGGGGCTGGGGACCTGGTCCCCTGGCACCTCTGCACCCCCTGTCTGATGCCACCTCCTCCTCAACCCCAGAAAAGATAAAGGATCTCCACGTAGCAATTTTTCAAATGCCCTAAACCTAAGCCCATAAAAGAGTATGTTTCCATCGATGTCTCTGTCTCCAACTCCACGGAAGGGATTCAGGGGGCTCTGCCTGCCCCACCCCCGTGACCACACCCACGCACAGAGGTGCGCACACACACATGCACGTAACTCAGTCCCTCAGGAGCCTGCCCCACCCACTGCTCTGCTCCCCTCCCCACCGGCACCGGCACCCAGCAACCTCGAAGGCACCATGCGGAGTGAAATGCGCCGGACACAAGAGGGCAGGTGTCATATGATGGCACTTGCATGAATTTGCAAGTTCATAAGGACAGAAAGTAGATTCGAGGTTACCAGCGGGTGGGAAGGGGGAGTTGGGGGTTAATGCTGAACGGTGGTAGAGTTTCCTTTTGGGGTAACAGCAAAGTTTTGGCGACAGAGGGTGGTGATGGCAAAACGACGTGAATGTGATTGACGACACTGAACGGTGTTCTCGCAAGAGGCTAAAATGGGAAATTTTAGGCTGTCTATATGTTGCCAGAATAAAAATTTACAAACAATAGTAATAACATAACCTGAATCATCGCCTCTTGATGCAAAGAATCAAAAGGGCAGGGAGACACCACGCGGAATACCCAGGACAGGGCAGCGGCTGTGGGAGTCCATTCTCGGAGCCGCCCACAGCTGCGGTCCTGGGGATGCGAAAGGCACAATTGAGTGGCTCCCAGGTTGCTGAGCGAAATGCCTGGAAAGCAGGAAATAGGATTAAGCCTCAGCAGGACATAGTGGAACAAAAGGTTAATGAGGGAAGTGGAGAGCAACCGACTGGCTGTTAGAGGACAAAAGGGCAGAACCTTGACTCTGAGAGAAGAGCCAGAGGTCTCATGGTCTCCCCTTCGCTTTCAGAAACCCAGTAGACCAGAGTCCCATTTTTTCTACAAGGTTTTTGGGAGAAAATGTCCCGTCCATAGGAAGTTCTTTAGGCTGCCTGGATCCCACGGCTGATTGCAGCCCCTGTCCTTGCTTTCGGTTCCCCAGAGAGCATGGGTTTCTGTGGTTCTTGTGAGGGCTGGACCAAGAGGCTGTCACTCCTTTGAACCTAACTTCTCCCTCCTCTCCATTCCTGCCTCCTTGTTCTCCTCGTGTCAGCCCCCCCAGGTCTACAGCGGGCCAGTGTGAGGACCCAAGCCAGATGCCATGTCATCACTCTGTGAAGGCGTCAGGTCCGGAGGGGCCACAGCTAGACTGAGCCTTCCGCTTCTTGCTCCAAAGACACCTTCCGCCTTTGGGAGGATGGAGGTGGAACCCTCTAAAGCTCTTCTCAACAGTCACCACTCTGGAATTTTCTGGACATTTCCATCCAGGGACAGAAGAGGAACGAGCAGGGATTGGGGGAAGCAGCTCTAGTTCTCGGTTCTCAGGACTGTTCTTGTCTTATTGCACTTCTTGTAAACCGTAAAACACCATTCCAGGCGGCTGGCCCGAGTTGCCTCTCTGCTCCTGTCTCTCTCCAGCCTTGTCTCCACCCAGAGCAAGCACAAGTATGTGCACTGGGGGAGAGGGGATGATGAAAGCTGCCAGAACAACCCTGGAAGAGGAAAGAGTCATTTTCCTGGGGTGCTGGGGTGCAGCCCCATAAAACCAAAACTATGCAAGGCACTGTGCCAAGCGGGAAGACCTGGTTCCCAGCCCATCATCTGCTTCCCAGCTGCTTGCGGCCCCTGCTCCTCTGAAGACTTCCAGCTGCGCTTCAGCCAGAGCTCAGTTTGCTGGGGCAAGGGCTGTGCCTATAGTTTCCTCACCCTTGGGAGGAGAGGGTGTCGCTGCCCCAGCTCTCAAAAGGGCCTCTCACATCCTCTTTTTGCAGCCTTACCTAAGGAGACGTGTGCAAATGATGACACTGACGCTGGCAGTGTCAGTGACTCTCTGTGGGCTCACTCACGTGCATTGCCTCCGTAATTCTCTCAGGGATCCTAGGGAGGAGGTGTTACTCTCCCCATTTTTCAGACGAGGCTGAGAAAGGGCATGAAACTTGCCAATGTCCCAAGAGTAGTAAGTGGCAGATCCTAAGCCCAGGACAGGGTGACGCCAAAGTGGACTGAGCTCTTTATTGCATTTTTGACCAGAGGTTCTCCTGCATCTGCAAGGACAGTGGTTTGGGGCAGGGAAAGCTCTAGAAGGGTGCTTAGCTCCTTCTACAGCATGATGGAGCAGAACTTTTAGGTCAAGGATGTAGATTATCTCAGGTAGTGACAGGATTGAGCATGGAAAGTTCTGCCCTCTAGGAACCCCCAGGGTCCTGGGCAAGCTGAAATGGTTGGTTCTTCTAGAGGGGGTGCATGCAAAGGAGCGCTCAGAGTGGGCACACTTTTCTGAGGGGGGTGGGGGCCTGGAGGACCACCTGCCAGGTGTGGTTTAAGGCAGTTTAAGCTTCAGGTCAGTGGGCAGGATGAGAGCCGCTGGCCAGGGCTCTCCCAGCCCCCGTGTTCCTGGTTCTGAAGTTCTCCAATTTGATCTCCTCACTTCTCTATCCTCTGGAAACATTGCATAAACACCCTTCACCATGTTCACACTTCATTGCAAACATTTCCCACGCCTCTGTTAGTGACCGCGCCTGACCCGGCCCCAGCTGAGTCTGATTTACTCACGGACAATGAACGAGAAGAGGCTGATGGGTTTCTCAGCTTCCCGTGCCACCGACGGCCCCCAGCGTCCATCACTGAGGTCCGAAATGGGTCTGGAGGGGGCTGCGTGCCCTGGGAGACAGCTGGAGGGTCTCGGGCAGCCAGCGGGGACCTGGTAAGGCGGGGAAAGGTGAGAAAAGGAGAAATGCAAAACTCACAGCGCAAAGAAAAAAAAAGTTCAATCAGATTTGTAAAGGGCACAATTTACAAATCCGTCACATATTTTACTAGGCTGGGATTTACGGATTAGCCTGTAATACTTAGGCAGCTTTTTGTAATAAAACCCTGAGCTGAGGCAGCCTTGGGGAAGTGAGGAGGAGGAAGGCGCCTTCTCTATCTCGCTTTCATTTTCCCAGCATTTTTTGATCTGGGCAGCCTCGTTAATCTGTGCTTTATCTGCCTATGGAGAAGGATTGAGCTCTTTATTGGATTTTTGTCAAGAATAAATGATTTAGTTTGGGATATTGTGGAAACGATTTTTGTGGTATTACACCATCTAATAAATGAAACAGCAGGGATCAATTCCTTTCTTGCAATGTGTTCAACAGGCAGAGTGAAATATGCCCCACAATTATTTGGTATTGCACTCTATAGATATTTACAACTGAGGGTACCTGCATGGAATTGGGGCTGTCTAGGCGTGGGCACCTGTTGGGGAGCATGTGACCCATCAGCTCCAAAGTATGACACCTGGAACCCCTGTGATAGGCGAGCCAGGAACACAGACCCAGTTTCCTTTAGCAGAGAGGACGGCTGGTGAGAGGGAAGGAAGCCTGGGATTGGGGGATCGGGTAGGGAGGTTGTGTTTGCCATGGCTTTTTGCTGGAGAGCTTTTTCTTGGAAAATGAACAGGGCCAGGTATCATTTGTACATGTCCAGCATGTTCGGATACAGCACAGAGAGTGCAGGGTCTGCCCTCCCCTGGGTGCCCTAACCCATACCCCACTGCTCTCTCTCTCTCTGGACATCGCTGCAACAGAAGATGTCGGGAAATACTTGGAGATGGGAGCTGGCTTTCTGCCCAGGTGGGCTTGTAAGGTTTATATCTCGGAAGGCCTACAAATATTTATGGGGAGTCTATTCTATGACAGTGCTTAGCACAGGCTGATTCAGAACAAACAGTATAAGATATTGGTTCACAGATTGACCGATCAACAGAAGGCTTTCCAGATGCCTTTCCCATCCCCAAATGCACGTGAGCCCCACAAGCAGAAGCATGGACGAGCAAGGGAGAGAATGGATTGGCCGCAGGATCCAGCGGAGGATGGGTAAAGTGCCTCTCCATCCTTCGCCCAAGTCCCGGCTCCGGTGGAAGGAATAGAATAACCCCCAAACCAGGGGCGGGGGTGGGGGTGCGCTCCGGGGCAGACTGCGGCAGGCCCTTTGGAGGCATCTGTGTCAGGGATGGCTGCTCACCCAGTGCACACTTTGGCCACCAGACCTTTGACGCAGATTGTCAAAAATGGTCCCTGCGATCTATTAGGTCTGTGGTCGCCAGCCGAGGAGTCACCGCATGCAGGTGCGGGGGCAGCTGTGAGCCCTGCACACTGTTCTGGGATGTGCTACGCTTTAGTAAACGTTCATCAAATGACACCTGAGTGCACGGATGTTGGTTTCTAGAGGGGTTCTTTAACTCAGGGCTTTATCAAATAGGCACAAGGATTTGTTGAGAAGCACTGATCCTGCATGGGCAGTTTGCTCTATGAGGTGTCATAGTCAAGACCTGCAGAGGGACTGCAGTGAGCTCTGCTCAGGGACCCCATCTTCCGGCGTCAGAGTGCCACAACCACAGTGGGTCTGCACCGGGCTGGCTGGGCAGACCCTCCCCCCTGCCCCCAGACCCCCGTGTTATTCGTGTTATTCGAGGTGTGGTCTGAGCCGGGCCCCCTGCTTCCTGCACTGAGGCTGTGTGGCTTAGCCTCCTTCTGCACTGGAGACATTGATTTCCTCCACGAGGTTGGCCTCGCTGCCGTCTGTTGTGGACGTTGGCCATGACCGTGGGACGCTACGGCTCCGCCTCCCTAGCCCACGTGCTCTATTTTCGTACCATTTGGTGTTATCTTCGCTGGCTGTGCTTTCTCTGCCACGGTCAGAATTCTTGGGGCTCTGCGGCAATGGGAGGGGGATTTTAAATGTCTTTGGCATAATGAGTGTCTTTCGCTTGGCTTCAATTTGAAGACGGCCCCCACTTCCTGCCCTCCTTACAAAGAAACATGGATACCACAGGAGTTTCTCCTCCACCAATTAAACAAACATTAACAATCCCTCCCCATTCCCTGAAAAAGGACACTGTGTGAGCTGTTCACCTGCAATCGTGTGTACGTTTCACTGGAAAAGAGATGTGGCCCAATAATATGCTGGGGTAGAGCCTGGGTCTTTAATGTACCATTTGCTCCAGCTCGCCCTTAGGGGCACTTAGGAGATGTGTCCTTCTAACTCCTGAGGCTGACTGTTAAGATGTCAAGGGTCCTTGCCTTGAGCCTTTGCAATCCTTTTCTCAATGCTCTTCTTGACTTGCTAAGTGGCCTTTTGACCACTTGGCTATGGAGAGCATCTAAGCAATCATTGGATAAAACACCTCCATAGCAAGCCAGTTAACTGTCATTCCCCCGGGTTAGGCTGAGATTTCATCCCCAGGGTAGTAGCCACCCATGTTGGAAAACAAACCTGATTCTCCCTGTATCTCCATCCTTCCAGCAGGTTCCTTGTCCATGTATCTCCAAACCACCACTGACCCCTCTCTTTCTCCCACATTCCACATCTGACCCATCAGGAAACCCTGTTGTCCCTACTTCAAACTTTCCAGAATCTCCCATTCCTCCCTACCACCCTGGCTGAGCCACCACCACCTCTAGCTGGAATTCCTGCACTTAACTCTAGCCAGTCTTCCTGCTTCCACCCCTGCCCCTTGCAGCCCACAGTCAACTCAGCAGCCAGAGCAAGCCAGCCCACAGCCCAGACCTCTGCAGAGGTGCCTCTGTTCTCCCAGAGTGAGAACTGAGTTCTCACTGTGGCCTCAAGACCCAGAGTGATGTGTGGCCTCTGTGACTGCTCTGGCCTCTCTCCTGTTGCTCACTGCAGGCCTCACCACTGTGCTCCAATAACCCAGGCATACACCTGCCCCAGGACCTTTGTACTATCTGTTCCTTTCTCACAGAGACTTGCATGGATTCCTCCCTTATCACCTTCGAGTGTTTGTGCAACACTCGGGTGACATTGTGTGGTGGGTGAGAACAAGGCTCGGGCCACACTGCCTGGGCTCAAGTCCCTTTTCTGCCCTTCGCTGGCCACCTGGCATGCAAACATTACTTCACCCCTCTGTGCCTTGGTTTTCTCATCTGTAAAATTGGGGTAATAATGGTATTTATTCATAAGGCTATATGAATATTAAATGATTGAATATTTGTAAAGCACTTAGAATAGGATCTGACCCAGAGTGAGTGCAAAATAAGTGTCGGATAAAGGAATAAATCAAGTGAGGCCGAGACTGAGGGTACTGTTTAAATATCTAAGCTGGCTCCCCACCCTCACCTCAAGCCTGCCCATTTCCTTACCACTGGGGTCCTGCCACTTTTGTCCCTCTGCCTTAGCCACCTTCTAACTGACTGGGTGATTTACTTCGTCTCTATGCTTATTCATTGCCACCTGTCTTCACCAACCAGATTTGCTAGAACCTGAGCTGAGTGAGGGCAAAAATCTTTGTTTTGCTCCCGATACACCCTGCATGCTTAAATGGTAGGTATTTGGTAAGGATTTGTGGAATGAGTGACTATATCCCCTCATCTCCACATTATAACTTTTTTTTTGCCTACTTTTTAAAAATAATTTTTTTTCAGATTATAAAAATAAAACATGCAGAAAGTTTTTTCCCAATTATGGGAAACCATGCATAGTGGAGGCCCTATGCTGACTCCAAGGAAATCAACCGCAATTCTGTATCTTGGGTTGAGTTCCTCCAGAAGTTTCTGCCTTATGGGTCTGTAGGTTGGAAGTGTGAAAAGGGTTTTAAGGGGCTGAAGTCAAGGTGTTGGCAGAACCATGTTCCTCAAGGAAGCTCCAGAGAAGAATCTGTTCCTCACCTTTTCTGGCTCCTGAGAGCTGCCCACATTCCCTGACTCATGGCCTCCTCCCCGCCAGCAGTCACGTCACTCCAACCTCTGCTTCCATCCTGACATCTCTTTTTCCAACTCTGAGCCTACTCCTTCCCTCTTATAAGGACTCTTGTAGTGACATTGGACCCACCCAGGTAACCCAGGAGATGTCCCCATCTCAAGGGCCTAACTACACATATGAAGTCCCTTTTATGCCAAGTTTGCCATCTAAGGTGGCATATCCGCAGCTCCCAGGGACCAAGACACAGCCCTTTTTGGTAAAGAGCACCCCTCTGTCTACCACCCACGGACTCAAGTGGAAATCACAGTGATGATAGGCAAGCCCAGAAAATATCAATAGGGACAGGAAACAGGGACGAGGAGAAAGTCAAAGAAGGGAGCATGGTCATGCCACTTACTGCCATGGGCAAGTGGAAGCCACTCTCGCCAGGGGGCCAGGGGAGACAGTGCAGAACATGGGTTCTCAATCGCAGCTGCCCACTGAAATTTCCTGGAGAGTTTAAAAAAGGAATGATGCCTGTGTCCCACCCCTAAGGATTGAGATTAAGCTGGTCTGCAGTGTGGCCTGGCCAACAGAATTTTTTAAAGCTCCCCAAGCCATTTGAAAGACAGTACAGCTGGACAACCCCTGGTGGAGAGGAGGGGTTCCCAAACTTTGGTGGGTATGGGACTCACCTAGGGAACTTGTGGAAAATACCCAGGCCAGACTCTCGCTACTTCAACATGCCTGGGCTTCTGGGTCACTCTGCCACCCATTAAGATTGGAGAAGCCCCAGGGTAGAGCATGCTGCTGCATCATCCCCCCACAAAGGCAGCTTCCTGGGCCATTAACTCTAGATGCTTCTGGCCTGTGCCTAACTTGCACTCTCAGGCAGCAAAAGAGCCCTGGAGTGGATGGTGACAATTGCTGCGGTGAGCATGGCAGGTGGAGGGGTTTGCCAAGGGGTCAGGGGTGTGCAGTGGTCTATGTGAGCATGCATTATTGGTGCGTTTAGAAAAATCAAAGTACAATTCAAACAACTTTAAGCCTGAAAAGTAGGTTGGCGCTCCCAACATAAAATTATGTATATGTATAACTTGATCATTTTCTTCATTTTTATCTTTAAAATTTGTGTGTGTGTATATATACATATACATATACACACATATATTTGTATGTTTACATTTGTGCACATATATTTCGTAAGGCTGCTGTAACAGACTGGGTGACATCAAACAACAGAAATTTATACTCACAGTTCTGGAGGCCAGAATTTCAATTTCAAGGTGTTGGAAGGGCCTGGTTCCTTCTAAAGGCTCTTGGGGAGAACCTTTCCTAGTCTCTTCCTAGCTTCTGATGACTCCCAGCAATCCTTAGCATTCCTTGGTGTTTTGGTTTCCCAGCTACTAAAACAAATATCACGCAATGGGTTGGCTTAAACAATGGAAACTCTCTGGATCATGGTTTTAAGACTAGGAGAAGTCCAAAATCAAGGCGTCAGTAAGGCCGTGTTTTCTCCCTGAAGACTGAGTCTGGCTGCTGGCAATCCTTGGTCCTTGGCTTTTCCATCACATGGTGTGTTAGTCAGAGTTTTCTAGGGAAACAGAACCAACAGAAGAGATCTGTAAATAGGAAATTTTATAAATGTGTCTCATGCAACTATGGGTATGAACAAATCCAAATTCCATAGGGCAGGCAATGAACTGGCTACCATGAAGACAGTCTTTGATGAATTCTTAGGAGAAGTGGCTGAAGTATAGACAAAAGTTCTCTCCTCTGACTGCTGAAGTTGTCACCTCCCCTTTAAAAGAAAAATCCTCCACTGATTGGATTAAACCTAATAGCTTGGGTTCTCTCATTGCAGAAGACATACCCCTTAGTTGATCACAGATATGATAAAGCCATAGATGCAATCAACTTACTGATGATTTAGGTCCACAAAATATCCTTGTGGTTAACAGTTAGGCCAGTGCTTGCCTAACCGGACAGCTGGGCACCATCACCTGGCCGAGCCAACACATGAACTTAACCATCACATATGGCAATGCATATGGCGGCATCTTCTTTTTCCTCTTCTGGGTACCAGCGACTTCCAGCTTGTGGCCTCTTCCCTCAGCTTCTCCTTCCACGTCCAGTTTCCTTTGCTTATGAGGCCATCAGCCACATTGGATGAAGGCTCACCTCACTGGGTTTGGGCTGCCTTAACTCATGACATCTTCAAAGGTCCTACTTACAAAATGGGTTCACACTCACACGACCAGAAGTTGGGGCCCAAGCATGCCTTTTGTGGGGGACGTGAGTCAATTCCAAACCCTTGGCTGGAGGCTGCATGACTCCATCTTCTGCGTCCACCTTCACAGGGTGAGGGTGATGTCCCTGTGTGTCTGTGTGTCCTCTCTTCTTCTTCTAAGGACTCCAGTCATTGGATTTAGGGCCCACCCTGACCCTCTATGACCTCATCTTAACTAATTACATCTGCAAAGATCTTTGTCCCCAAATAAGGTCACATACACAGGTACCAGGACTTAGGACTTGAACATATCTTTTTAGGAACACAATTCAATCCACAGTATACACATGCATTACACAGAAAACTCCGCAGAATATATACCGAAACAGTGGGTATGACAGGGAAGTGGTGGGGGGAGAGCATCGTTTTCATTTCATATTATAAAGAAAAAAATTAGACTGGAAGAGATAAAGGCACATTGCCGGTAATTTGGAAAATACAGATGTTCTAGTCTGCTAACTGCCAGAATGCAACACACCAGAGACGGATTGGCTTTTAATAAAAGCAGATTTATTTTGTTAATTCTTCAGAGGAAAGGCAGCTAACTTTCCACTGAGGTTCTTTCTTACGTGGAAGGCACAGGATGGTCTCTGCTGGTCTTCTCTCCAGGCCCTTGGGTTCCAACAACTTTCCCCGGGGTGACTTCTTTCTCCATCTCCAAAGGCCTGGGCTGAGCTGCAAGTGCTGAGATGAGGAATGCCGAGCTGCTTAGGCTGTGCTA
>PVIY010029219.1:0-32272 GCA_004026745.1 Myrmecophaga tridactyla
AGGATTCCTCTGGGGAAGAAATCCTTCCAAGGAGAAAATGAGGCTTAGTCCAAAGAGCCCCCTGAATCAGTGAGAAGAGACCAATTGTGAGAATCACAGGGAATGTGCAACTCAAATCCTTCACAGCGCCGCCACCTCCCTTTCCTCAGACAGAGCCCGGGGGAAAGAATCCATACCCAAAAATGAAACATCTATTCCTTCAAATGCTCTGTAAGTCAGAGAAAACAGGACATCACTGCTCTGTGGCTCATGTTGCCATCTGAGGTGAGAGTGTGGAAGTGAGAATTCACCAGAAGCCAATGTCTGTAGTGTAGAGAATCACACTCTACACTTGGCCTGGCCTAGATCAGGTCTGGCCTGAGATCAACCTGCGTCCATGTGCCCAAAGGCCTGCAGCACCGCCCCCCCACCCCCCCTCCCCGGCCCGCACCAGCTCCCCGGAATCACCCCAGCTTCTGGAGGAAGCAGGTCAGAGCGCCGTCTAGAGGCAGCTGGAGGGAATGCGGGTGGGAACCCAAGCTGCAGAAACAGCCTCCCTGGAGGGGGCAGGAGACAGTCTCCTGGGACAGTTTGAGTTTGGGGCTAAGTTCCACAATTCTGCAGACAGGGATAAACTCCCAGGAAAGTGGTGTGGCCTATGGGTCCTCCTGTGGTTTGAGCTATTTGGGAGGAAAAAAAATCCCAAAGAGAAAACTGGCATACTTCAGAGAGCATATTCCTATACATTATGAGGAAGTGCTGATAAAAGGTAGCACCTCAGCTGTGCTATAGGAGTGTTCACTGTTTACAAATAGCATATAAAGATGACAGAGGACCTACTGATGGCTCATTCCAAAGCTACTCTAATGTGAGCATTGAAAAGGAAGGTTTTTGTTCACTGAAAATATGGTTAAAATGTTGCAAATCTCTTCTCTAAGAAATAGGGCACAAGATTTGCTTAACTGAAATAATCATATTTTCAAAAACATAATTAAATCCATATTGTAAAATGCTTCTTTTATTTGACAGAAGTGTACGTGCTCTTTGAAGTGTCTTTTATTATAACAATTGTCTTCTGTAACACGGGCTTAATAAGTAAAAAGTAAACAGACTTGGAGGGAATTTTTATTGCTATTATTATAAATATGAGTGATAAATGCCTAAAATATAATCTTCATCGTGTGTGTTGACTTAGCTTATCGTAAGCAAACATTTCTAGTAGTTTAATAATGCTAGGCTTTAAGAAGCTGTTTGGTAGCATCATGTATCAACGTGACCTGCCCTCATCACTTTTTATTTTCTGATTTGTACATACCACAGTATATCTGTGAGCACATGCCCTGGCTTCAGCCTAAGCCAGCTCAGGCACCGTCGTGGGCATTAAAAGTCCATAGATTTGCCCGTGGCCTATAGGAGATATAGTTGGTTTGTAGAATGTTTTCTGGGCTTCTTTCATTTTCTTATATCAAGAAAGGGAAAAGAAAATCTAAATTGTATGTGGCTGGAAATGGATTTACTCTACGGCTCGGTGATTTGCGTTAAATGTGCAGAGCCCTACCTCTGCTGCAGGGAACATGTTCCCATTTCAATATTCGCAAAATGTATATTATTAGGAAACGTAGTATAATAAAACACAAAAAGAAGCAAAGGGTAGGAATTCGGTTTTTATTTTGCCTTTGGTTAGAAAGATTTCATCTCAGACTTGGGAATAACCTGAGAAATAAGGATCACTAAAATATGCTGGAAATACTTTTTAAGTAAGAAGAGCGAGACCCATAGTCACTTCCTTGGAGTAATGTAAGTGAAATCTGCTTGGAGACCAGAAAGGGAAGCGAAGGATTAGTAGATATCTTTGAAGAATCCATACAGCAGTATTTTGAAAACTATCGTCAATTTAGCATCAAAGGAAAAAAAAGTAGTATTTGGTAGTTCATACATGCACCTGACTGTGTGTAATTGTGAGCTTATTTTCATAGGTCTTGCTATTTCTTACCTCCTTCACAAGCATCCACGGACTTACCCGTAAATGGTCCATGTAGAAGTGAATTTGACCACAGATGGCAGGAGCTTCCCCTGTGCCTCCTCCACTGCCCCTCTCCCCACTGCCAGCCATTAAACATTGCTTTCCAAAATGGATTTTTTCAGAATGCTCCCCTACTTCTCCCTCCATAGGCAATGGACCATTTCCCTGACTCACGAAGGCCTCTTACCCCCAGTTTAGAAGAACACGGACCAGGGTTCTGGCCCACCGCTTATGAAAAGTCATCCACATTTGATATGGAGCATAAAAAAAGAAGTGACAAAGAATGGTGTAAACTTCTTGACATAGTCACAGAGGCCATGAGGGCCCCCTGTGGAAAGACTTCTGTGCGGAGAGAATGGGGAGAATATGTAGAATCCATTCTGCTTTTAAATATCCTAAGTGAATATGGTGTAAAAACCACAATGCATAACTTCATTCTCAAAGGATGTAAAGGAAATAAAATCTTCAAAAAGGAAGGGAGGTGTTTGTGCTAGGGAAAGAGCTGGGAGGAACATTTTATAAGAAAGCCAAGCTTCAGCCAAGTACATAGTTCTTTCAGGCCCCTGCCAAAACTACAAAAATGAAAAGAAATCCTCTCTTTAGGACTAGATTGAAGGGTTTCTCTTATGGAGTCCTAGCAACTAGCTTTGCATGAACTATTTCCCTGCCTTTTACCATAAGCTGTCATGTATGAAAGGTTTAGGAGGCGAAAGGGTAAGAAAGAAGGAAGGTAGACAGGGAAATTTAAAGCAGGCGGGTTTATTTCTGCGCTCCGAGCCACGTTCACCAAATCCAAGATGGAGGGAGGTGAGTCACCGCCCAGGTGATGGTGTAGGCAGCTTTTAAGCAAGGGGGTCGGTCTGGTGACGTCCGGAAGGGGCGGTTCTCCGGAAGTCAGGTGTCCGGAAGGGGCGGTTCTCCGGAAGTCAGATGTCCGGAAGGGACGGTTCCAGAAGCCATGTTGGGAGGGGCGACACAGTCTCTGCAGCTCCAGTTGCGGTGTTCTTCCCAGTTCCCCCCCGACCTAAAGTGTGATTGTGACACTTCCACTCTGTGCTGACGGTCGTCTACTTTCCTTTCTGTTAAAAATTTAGCACTGAGGTGGTGTAACATGGCTCAATGGCAGAATTCTCACCTGCCATGCTGGAGACCCGGGTTCAATTCAGGGAGCCTGCTCATGCAAAGAAAAGGCAAATGAACGACACCAGAAAAACTTAGGACTGTTATTACCATCATTCCCTAATTAATATTATTATTATTATTATTCATGGTTATTGGTAAAAAAAAAAAAAAAAGCACTGGAAAAATGTTCATCAGTGATGCACTAGTTACATATATTCAGAAGATTTTAAACTCAGCACTAGATAATTATAACATTTGAGACTTGCTGAATTTGTACATTTATGCTGAGCTTATACCAAGTTCATCCAAGTTTAAATAACAGAAGAATGATGTGGACTCACACTCAGTAACTCAATTCTGTACCCTTTAAAACATTAAGATGTACTGAAAACTTGCCCTCATCCTAAGCTATAGCATTCTCAAAGCGTGAGCTGTTCCCCCTTTCTTATTATCACTCAAATTTTGAACAACTGAACTAAGTAACAGCTCATCTGTCACTAGATGGGGTTAAAGCATTCCTGTCCTCTGTTGCCATGAGGAAAGAAAGGTTTTAGAAGGTTGTCCTTTCTCCCACTTAACATGTGTGGGAGTAATAAACCCAAATAGAACAGTGCTAAACTTTTTTTTTTCATATTTTGTTTTTCTATAAACAAATTTTATCTGTGGCCTCGTAGCAGATAGTCAGTTCCAGGAAACACACAGCTAACAATGTCATTCCCCTTTTATTGCACATAGTATAAAAACAGAGTTTAAGTAAATATTTGAATTAGAACAATTTGAAAAACTTAACTTTGCAGTAGCCTTTCCCTGGCAATATATTGATTACTTCTTTACAGAGTGACTGTCTTAGGGGATTAGATATGTCTGATACCTGGACCATATAAATGGAACTAGTTCAATGAAACATATAATAACATAGTGTAATTTATAAAATTTAGCATTTGCAGATTGGGACTCTAATTGGGAGGTTAAACTATGGTTGTACATCAAAGAAATGCTTGTCTATAAATAGCTAGGTGTTATAGCAACACCTAGTGCTAAACACAGATATAGCAGAAAGATAATCCATCACAAGAGGCTTATTAAATTGTAAAGTTAGAGTTACAACTGGATGACTCTTTTTCTTGGGCTTCTAACTGTGGAGTTATTCTGTGCATGATAGGTCTTGCACATGCTGATCTCTAAGGTTCTCTGTGTGACTCTCCAGATGGGTTATTCTATGTGCTTTTCAATGTTATTGCCCCATATTCTTTTTGTGTGTTCATCCATTATATGAAAAAAAAAGCCTTGCTTAGGCCTAACTTTTATCTTGTATGTCCATTAGCTTTGTGTTGGATTGTGAGGAAGAAATGGAAGGGATTATGTACTGGGACGATGCAATGGAGAAGTCCTACAAACACTTTTATCCTATTTGTCCTCTCTTAAAAAATAAAATTAAAGATAAGTGCAGGATATCTGTGTTGTTGGAAAACAAAAAGAAAGTGCAGTCCTTTGAATACAAAAATGATGCCATCAGCCTGCCATCAGTAGGGGATGTTTCTAATATGTGATCCAACTATTAAAGCCATAAGGATCCACTTAATTTGATCTGTTTTCCCATTTCAAGAAAAGAACAGTATCTCATCTGTGTGGAAATACAATAGGGATACAGTTTTACATAGCCAAATACCCCCAATTAAAATTTTTAATATCTTTGTTATTTTATTTTTTTACAGAATTAAGGGAAATACTATCTGTCGAAAGTGATCAGATGAAGAAGTAGATAATTTTTTTGAATATGCTGAGATACATTGGATACCATAGGCCGACTGAAAATCCATTGAATTAGAGAGATCGTCATGAGCATGAGGTGCTCCAAAAGTCTGTATCATCAGTGGAATAAAAAAGCGCGCATCAGGATCTCTCTCCCAGGGGTGGAAGTTCCTACCGGACATTCAGGGGGTTGGTCCGTGGCCTTGCCTTTTCCTCTGTTTAACAGAGAAAAGCGTGCTGCTCACAGGATAGTGTACAAGCCCACGGGACTGCTTCAGGATGCCTTCCATATTTCTCCATACAATGCCACACATATTTACAGCTCGGTGAATGTTTCCATTTGCTAAAGCTCCTGGAATGCAATACACCAGAAATGGATTGGCGTTTACAAAGGGGACTTATTAAGTTCCAAGTTTAAAGTTTTAAGGCCATGAAACCATCTAAATTAAAGCATCAACAAGAGGATACCTTCACTCAAGAAAAGCCCATCATGTCCAGGGTTTCTCTGTCACATGGGAAGGCACGTGGCTGGCATCTGCTGATCCTTTGCTCTGGGGTTTTGTTGCTTTCAGCTCCTGGTTCCAGTGACCTCCTCCTCGAGCTTCTGTCTGTCTCCAGGCATTGACAAGCGTCTGTCACTTGGTTTCATCTCTCTGCTGGTCTGTGTCTGCTCTGAGCTCTCTCTTTCTGTTTTCTGCCTTTTAGTCTCTTCATACAGGGCTCCAGGAAAAGGATTAAGACCCACTTAGAATGGGCAGGGTCACATCTCCATCCAATCAGAAGGTCCCATCCACAAATTTCCATGGAAACAACCTAATCAAAAAGGTCCCACCATTAAAAAAGAAAAGATAGTTCTGCCCCACATGATTGGATTAGAAGAACATGGCTTTTCTGGGGGTACATAACAGTTGCAAACCAGCACAATGAGTTAACCTGGAAGACCTCCTTGTATTTCAGTGGAGATTTTCATAGACAAGGGCTGGAGAGGTTTCAGGCACCAAGATATGAAGTGCTTCTAAGTGAAGTCCCAAGGAGAACTTTCACAGGGAAATGGTCTGAATAGACTGGGGGCTGGGATAAGCAGTGGTCCGATATATTCATTCATTCATCCAACAGTATTTCTTAAGCATCTATTAAGTGCCAGACATTGCTCTGGCATGGCTCTAAGCCAAGCAAAGTCCTTGCCTTAATGGAGCTTCCATTCTAGATGGAAAGACATATAGTAAACAGGGAAGGCAGGAGTTATGGAAGTTAAAATCAGGGGTAATAAGGTCAGTGGAGAACAATAGAGCTAGGTAAAGGGTTGAAGGGCGAGGCCACAGAAAGAAGGTCTCTGTGCTGAGGGACCCTTTAAACAGACCTAGATGGATGCAACCAAAGTGTACTGCCCTCAGCTAACTTTGCTTTCCCATATGTTAAAATAAGTAGAAAATGGAGGCTCCTAATGCTTTAAATATGGCTTGGAAAACACAGCGAAAGGACTTTGTTTCCTCATCAACCAAAACTGGTTTAGAGAAGTTAACCCTACTGAGTCACTCTTGGCCAATGACCGAGGGGCCCAGAGAAGGTTTGCCTTTGAGTTATCTGCCAGGACCAAATCATCGACAAATTCTGAACTCTCCCTTCCATCTACATCATGAAAGCCTTTGCCTATAAATGTTACCAGTTGTCTCCCAGCTTCTATACACTTTTTAAGAAGCTGGGAAAGAAGAGTGATTCGGTTTCTTTTTCTTTCATTCCTTGGCTTCTGCTGTGCCTGTTGAAAAGTTTCAATCATATTATGACACAGTCACCAGGAGCTGGGCTGAGTCCACCAGTGTGTTATGCACAGGCTGTTAATTACTCAGCTGGTAGATGCTGCGCCCGCGGTTGCTGCCTATATATGTCAGACGGAAACCTCCTCAGAGGACTTGAGGTGAGATCCTCTAAGTACACAGCACGCAGAGCTTATTATAAACCCACTGTCTGTAGCAGATAAACAGGGAAACTAGTTGGCATGGTCCCGGTCTGCAACGAGATCACATTCTAATTGATAAAGTTTTCTTAGGGCCAGGCAATTTGGCCAGTTAGTTATTTTCACTCCTTTAGGATTTATTTTAAATCATGGAATTTTAGAGGTGAAAGGGGACTTGGAAAGTATCCAGGCCGACCTCCACATTTTCCTGAGGACACCAAGATTACAAGAGCGTTTGCTCTCCTGGAGCCCACACACAGCCTCTTTCTCCTGCCCTGGGCCCTCAGCTTATTTCATTGGTTTTAGGTCATGTCATTGAAGTAACCACTCAGGAACATTGTACTCACCGACCATCCCAGAAGTCCTCCACATTAAGGGCAACAGCCCATGCAGGAAGCACTGAAAAATGGGCAGCTGTCCACAGCGACGCTCTAGACAGGAATACTGGTTTGTTTGTTTTTGTTTATTTGTTTTTTATCAATGCACAGAAACACAACCTGAGGTTTAACTCTCTCATTTGCTAAATTCAAATTCAAAGAAAGAAACAGCAAGGAAGTGCTTCAGTCCTTGTTATATAACTGGGAAAAGAATCAACATCTCTGATAATGTTTCCTTTGTGCGTAAACAGCACCTACTGTTCCTAGTACGGCTGTGATTTGAGTTCAGCCCACTATGCATTGGTAGGTTTCATAGTTCATTTTTCTTGGATATAAATACATATATATATTTAAAAACATAGCACTCTGTCTATTGAGCTACTGGAAAAAAAAGTAAAACTTTAAGATGTTGGAGTCAAGCATACCTAGGTACAAAATCAAGATTCACCCCCATTATTGTGTCACCTCATTATTTAGCATGTCAGAGCATGAGCTTCCTGGTCTGTGCAGTGGGTGACAACTGCCGAGACTGCAGCAGCACATCCTCACCACTCTTCCCTCCCTTTTGCTTTTACATTAATGTAACTGGTCCAGAAACTGTCCTTAGTTCCTCACTTAACAGTTTGGTTCTTTTCTTTTTCAAAAATGCCAAGGGAAGGAGCTAAAAGAAGTCATGCATTTCCTGTTCAAGAGGATTTAAAGGTTTGCTCCAAAAACAACTTTAAAGACAGACGTAATCTGAGAAACTTTGGAGATGCTTAGGGCTTCTCTTTTTTTCTCATTCTGATTTTTATTTTGCCCTTTTCCTCTTTGTCCCTCCCTTTGTCCTCCCTTCAACCATATTTTGTACAAGGTACATGAATGGCCCATGGCTTCCCTTGTGCCTCTGTCCCCAAATCAACTCTGTACAGACACAGGCTTTAGCTCTCTGAGTGATGCAAGAAGCTGTTTTTGGCCTCAGGAATGTTTTCCTCTCTGTTCTGACTCTTCTCTTGTTGTCCTCCTTTCCTCTCCATCTTTTCTCCACTTCTCTTCCCCAGACACCCCCACTCTTTCTCTCTTCCTGTTTTCTTAGTTTCTTCTCCTCTCCTTGGTGGCCAAGGCACCAATTAATCACAGTTGCTGTCACAATCACACTTCTATCTGTGACTTCTCTGTCTCCATGATAAAACCAGATAGGAACGGCCTTTCGAAACGCAGACATACAATCTCCACAGTAGCCTGTGGGAGACTGCCTGGCGTGGGCAGGTCTGCCAATAAGAAGACTTCCTTGCAGCTGCAAGGCCTAGGAGAGCGAGTGGAGAGCTAGCTGTGCAAGTTTACTGATGACTGCTTTGCAAAAACATGGGAGAATTCTGATAAATTCCAGATGATTTCAAAACACATTTGAGGGTCAGATATACAAAAGGCAGACAAGATTTGAATTAGGTAAGTACAAGCTGATGCACAAATCTCTATTTAGATCCAAACATCTTGCAGATTGGAAGGCTTTACATTTAACAATTCCCAGTTAGAGATGATAAAAATTGAACTTTGCACTCCCTAAACCTTGAGCTATTATGAGAAGATAAGGCTCACTCAGTCTTGAAGTAGCAAGGCCAGTGAAAACTGGAGGGGAATGTGCATTGTGGATGAGCACTGGAAAAGTTTTCAATCTAGTTAAGAAACTAGAGAATTTGCAAAAACACAAAGCGTATATAAAATACCTATCATTGTGTGTGTGTCGTTATGTTTGGATGAACTGTGTACCTTCACAGTATAAACTAATACACCTGCTCAATGGGTCCTAGCCAAGAAAGACATGATTCTGCCCCGGTGCTAATCTAAGGGGCAGAACAACTTTTGCCTGCATACCTGCATCAAGGATTATTGAGCCAGAATAGTTTTAGATCTGAGTAAAAGTTATATCTTTCATTTCATGCAGCTAATAAAACCGAATCCTTTTTTCTCCTTTTGTTCTCTCAACATTTCATTTGAATTTTTCAAACCTACAGAAAAGTTGAAAGGAAGCGTAAAGAACACTATTTCTTAATTTCAACACAAGGACTTTCCTATATAACTTCAATACCATTACTATTAACACTCCCAAGATAATTAACATTGATACCCTAACATTGTCCAATACAAACTCCAGAGTTGCATTTCCACAATTGTCCCCGTAACCCTTTCATTGTCTTTCATGGCATTGACAAATTTGAAAAGTCCCAGCCAGTGCTTTATAAAATGTCCCTATAATCTGAGTTTGTCTGTTGATTTCTTTGTTAATTTTCTCAAAGACATTACGTAGGTGATGGTGTGTACTCTCCATTGCATCACATCAGGTGGCAATGGTATCAGAGTGTTTCATTATTAGTGATAGAAAGTTTGATCATTTGATTAAGATGGTGACTGCCATTTCTCCATTATAAAGGTACCCTTTTCCATTATAATATTTTTTCCCTTTTATCCAATGGTTTTATCATTCATTGATGATCCTTGTGCAAATCCATTTACTGCACTGGGTGTTAGCAGAATATTACTTTTCTAATTCTTTCATTCCTCTTGGATATATCAGATGGACTCTTCAACATCAAACCCAAGTCTTTCTCATCAGAATGCTAAAGCTCATATTCTTTCCATTGCACAAGCTGCCTTTGTAATGTTTTAGGGAATGATGTTGGTCATCCAAGGTGCTAGGAAAATGAAGCATTTTCATTCAGTCTCTTATTTATAACTTCATTTTCTTTATCTCAGTAAAAATCAACCACTTCTGTAGCTGTGAAACCTACTTAACAAAAAAACAAAACAAAACAAAACAAAAACAATACTATAGCACATGCTTAGCTGTTATTTCTAGGGCTCACGTGTGAAGGAGCATATGTTAAAGAGGTGAGAGAGTCCAGATCAGATCCTTTCCCCAGCTGTCCTTCCCTCAGCATCATCTCTTTGGGGGTCCAGTTACATTGTCTTTCTTCTTTCTTTTTTTTTGGGGGGGGGGTATGGTGGGGAATGGTGTTGAAATCAAAATGCCAATTTGTTTTGGCAATTTGTGTATAGTGGCAAAGCTGTATTGAAGAATTTGATAGAACCTTTGACATTATTCCCTGAGCTAAGATTTTCGGTTCCCTTGGTGGGGTGGGCTGTGAGGTCGGGTTCGGGAGAGCAGCCTTCAGGGGCCTCGACTCCATCACCTCCACAAGGACCTACAGAACCCCCTACCAGGAAGTTGGTGCTTCATGGAGTGAGCAGGGGCCCCAAAGTTTGCTTACCACCAGGACACATGGACACGGTAGATCCCAGAGGAAGCACAGAACAGAGTAGAGTTACACTTTCTGTTCTTTCTCAGGAGCTGCTCTCACCGCAAGTCTCCTTACTTTAATGAAATTAGGGTGAAAAGTTTCTACGGGAGCCTCTTACTCCAGGCTGGGATTCACTCATTTAAAATAGTGCAGCCAAGACACCCACAGAGAGAAATCCCTGGTTCCACCTCTGTCCCTTCTATTTGTTAAGTAGCAATAATTCTTTTAATCGCTAGTAAATTCAGATTGTCAACCCACACTGACAGTGTCAGGGTTAGCCTGTCGTCATGACAAGTACTTAAAAGCTCCCCCCACAGCCTCCAAATTTAAAAAAAAAAAAAGTTCTCTTTGTTTGCCACCTTTGTACTGTTTAACATGAGTATTTCGACAGTCTTTATTTTCCAAACATGAAAACAGGGTAGAGTGATCTGACCCACAGTATATTGACATACCATGTAGCTATAACCTTGAGATAAAAAGTAAAGGAAAAAGTCAAAATAACTCAAATGAAATACCAACACAAACACATCTCTTCTCAGTCCGGTCCCCTTCACCCCATACCAAGGGAACAAAGTAGCAAAAGCACACGTGGGCGGGGGTGATGGGCATACACAGATCTACACTTATGTAGCTCCACGGGGCCAAACACATACCTGGAGAGTCTGATGTATAAATGAATTCATTTAACAAGGTTTACCGAGAATCTACTATGCCCAGTCATGGTTCTAAGTGTTGAGGACATGGGGATAAATAAGACTTCCAAGTTCTCTGCCCTCATGGAATTTATCTAATGGGTTTAGGAAAAAATCAGAGAATATACCCCTAGTGTTAACAGGGGATGGGAAATAACAGCTACACCAGAAAGTCTGAACTGGTTTCCTGGATTCTTCATATCCAGAAATGCAATGCTTCCACATCTGCCTAGCACTGTGGAATGGCAGAAACAAAAGAAGCAGAGAGCCAGAGAGAAGCTTCTCTCCCCACTACATATCGGAGGGTCCTTTGGGAGCTTTACCAATTTGATCAGGAAGAGGTAAGCCTAGTGCTTCTAAGGTGACAGATTAAAGAAACAATAATGTTTGTGCCTTTGACCAATGATGAAGGAACTCCAAAAATGGAGCATTCCAATGTAATAATAGATAACTTACCCAGCAGCTTCGCTATGCTGAGCTCCCTGCTAGGCATTTATCATGTATTGGCTCATTTAATCCCCTCAATGAACCACCTGGTGAGAGCTCACTCATTTGATTCCTATTTCTAGAAAATGTAAGTAACTTGTTCTCGTCTCAGAACACGAACCTGGAAGATAGTGAAACCAGAGCCAGATCCCAGATCGCTCTGACTCCAAGGACCATGCTCCAAACCACTACAAAGGTATTAATATTGAATAGGAAAATTATTCAAGTAGCTTCAGAAAGTGGTCTGTGTTTCCAAGATATGATCTTACAAGAGGACATTCAAACATGTTCTATTAGTCAAAAGCAAACACTACCACTTCCACAAATGCATGAGAAATTAAGAAGCAAACTTTTGTGATTGTTTAAATGAACAGATGCTCCAACATTTAAAACTAGAATTACCATTCAAGAATGAATGGAAAAGTCAGCACTACACCATATAGGAACTGCTTAAAATGTTGAAAAAGGGAACTTCGACTGGACTTCGACTAGAGATGTGAATGAAGCTGACCTGGATAGGACTGGTAGATCAGAACGCTGGGTAGAGCATGATATTGTCCATAATTTAAAACTTCAACTTCTGTTATGAGACCAAAGGGAGAGATGTTTATTTGGTGCAAAACTTATATTTTTGGTAGCATATTACTTAATATAATTTCTATGGTCAGTTTAGTGGAACATCATGAGTACATGAAATCTTGAATAGGGTGTGAGATCCTATTGGTTTGCCCAGGTTAGTGTGATGCCCCAATAAATCCCCGAATGATTAAGAGTAAAAAAGTATTTGCAAAGTCCCCTTGGGGGGCTGGGGAGAAAGGAGGAAATATTCAACTTCCCCAGTTGGAGAATTCCTAATATTCTCACAAGCAGTGGGGACAATCAATTCAATAGGCTGAGCCCTCCATCTTGGGGTTCACCCCTATGAAACTTATTCCTACAAAAGACAGGCTAAGCCTACTTATAATTATGCCTAAGAGTCACCCACAGAGAACCTTTTTTGTTACTCAAATGTAGCCTCACTCTCTCTAAGCCAACTTGGCAGATGAACTCACTGTCCTCCCCCACCCTATGTGGGACATGATTCCCAGGGGTGTAAAATCATCCTGGCAACCTGGGTCAGAACTCCCAGCATGAGCCAGAACCCAGCATCATAGGATTGAGAAAGCCTTCTTGACCAAAAGGGGTAAGAGAGAAGTGAACAAAATAAAGTTTCAGTGGCTGAGAGATTTCAAACAGATTTTAAACCTTTAAAGATTTTCTAGAGGTTATCCTGGAGGTTATTCTTATGCATTATATAGATGTCATTTTTTAGTTTATGGTGTAGTGGAGTGGCTGGAGGAAAGTACCTGAAATTGTTGAGCTGTGTACCAGGAGCCTTGATTCTTAAAGATGATTGTATAACTATATAGCTTTTACAATGTGACTGTGTGATTGTGAAAACCTTGTGTCTGATCCAGGTTTGGATAGAGGAGTTAAAAAAAAAAGGGGGGGTGGATACAAAATAAATAAATCATAGGGGAATAAGGGGTAAAAATAAATTGGATAGACTGAAATACTCATGGTCAATGAGAGGGAGGGGTAAGGGGAATGAGATGCATGACTTTTTTCTTTCTTTTTTTTGTTTCTTTTTCTGGAGTGATGCAAGTATTCTAAAACTGATCATGATGATGAATACACAACTATGTGATGATATTTTGCACCACTGATTGTATACTATATATGGACTGTATGTGTTTGAAGATTTGGCAATAAAAATATTTTAAAAAGATAATAAAGTAAAGCAAACAAAAAGAATGAATGGAGATCAGTATTTTATTCAACTCATAATTTACCCCTCAAAGTTTATTTTACTTTACAATTGCATATATTTTCACCTCAGCACTTGATAACTAAGATAAGATAAAATAACTAAGGTAAGCTTGTTTAGTGAATAGAATGCAAGACCACATAATATAGTTTATGCCTTTTGGGGGCATAAAGTCACATAAAAAATTCTTATCAAAAATTTCAAAAATAAATCATAGTAGAATTGATCTTTGGAGAATCCTCTGAATGGGGGGAAGGCATTGTTTTTGCTTTAAATAATCTAAATTAAATTAATTGAGAAGTGATCAGTGCTTATTTTTACTTTGTTTTGTGGGACATTGTACTGGGAACGTAGCTCTATTTTACCCAAAAGATGTTGGCTCTGTGCTGGACCCACCAGGCAGGTTGAGTTGAGGAACTGTTAGCTCAGTCAATAAGGCTTTGAATCTGAGCAAGCCGGGAAGTAGTCATTCTCCAGGGCTGGACAGCATGGAGAGAATAAACTCAGCAACTCTGAAACAAGGACTGATCTCCCTAATATTTGAATTTGTTGTGTTACGTGGATTAATTTATTACCTTGGGTGAAATAAATGGAATCTTGTTTCCAAGTAGGTCAACAGTCCACATGTGTCGTAGCTACCGTCTCTAAGAAACTTCTGTTTGTTGAGATCTGTCACACCCTCATGTTTTGGTTACATAAACATCTTTGAGACGAAAGACCCAAGCCATAGAGGAAAATGAAGGGCTCATATCAGGATGCAGGCCGGACTCTCATTATTTCAGGGAGTTTCAGTGTGTTCTCTGGAGTTATTGCTTTCTTCCCTGTCTTTTCTTACAAGGTCTGGTTCACAGGATGGAGTGTCCGGGTTGCTTGTCCCATCTGGAATGGATCTTTGGTAGGAAAATATTTCATTACTTACATTGAGAGAATAAAGGAAGAAAGGGAGGGAGGGAGGAGGGGAGGAAAGAAAGGGGAAACAATAACATATTCTTTTTAAGTTTTTCAGCAACATGAAGAAGTTAAAATTCTATGGAAAATCAGAAATCACTTTAGAGCATTATTTCTACTACTTGCATTTTAAAGACAGAATATTTGTTAATATTGTTTTATTATGTATACTATACTCAAATGCTCTTCAAAAAATCCTTTCAGGTTATTTCATTTTAATCCTCTCATTTTAATATTCTGTGCAAACATCATCTTTTTCTTAACATTTGGATTTTGAATTCTGAAAAAATATAAACCATGAAAAATAATTTTTAAATGGAGCATGAAGCAAAATAATCTTCAAACTAACACTCTTATTAGAAATATCAAGGTATGGCTGTTTGACTCAAGGAGTTATAAGCCCCAAATCTTTATTAATCACATCTTTTTCTTTGTACACATTGGTTTGAATGGAAAATAACTCAAGAAGTTGGGCAATGGACTTCACTAATTTCACAATTCACTGGTGAAGTGTGCAGGGGCCAAGGACAAAGTCTGGCCCCAGGTAGCTTCCCAGTATGTGCCCCTTACTGAGAGACCGAACAGATGAGCCATTGGGCTGGTACCCCGGCTTCCCAGGCCAAAGGAATGAGACCACGTAGCCCTGTGAGTGGGTGGCTTCCACATCAGTAGACTATAAGAGGAGTTACTGAGACCTACTTGCCCAACCAATGTTTCCCTCATTCTTTCCAGTGAGGCATGACACTTATAACTGAAGACTGGAGAATTCAATTTTGAAGTTTTCTGAGAGTCCAGAATTTTCGGTTACAATGTTGCCATTCTCAGGAAAGGTGTCATTTTAAGTCTCTAAATAATTAAAACTTTTGAACTAGGGTACCACTTAAGAACAAGAACTCAGGAAATATCATTTTTTAATCTGTTTATTAAATAAATATTCATCGATCACCTATTACATGCTTAGGTGACAATGGAGAATAAAACAAGGTCTCAAACTTAAAGGAAGTTGGAGGGAAAGCAGGACAACAGGGAAAGCAAGACAATGATACTGAAAGAAGAAACCCTCTAATGGTATTTTTCCTTTTTCTTTCTTTTTTATAGGGTGGTGTTTTTATATCTACCACCCACCTCATCTGACCTTCAGGTTTTTTCCCCCAAAACCTAGCCTAACCCATACATTCATTCCAAGAAATATTTATTAAACGTCTCCTAAAATGCAGAGAAAAGAAAGCCATTTATTCAAGTGGCTTTTAAGTTTTTGCTATTGTTGGCCACCCACAGTGAGAAAAACATTTCATATCAGAACCTGGAATAGACACAAATACATCTACATATTTCCATCTAGGTAGATAGATACCTATATATACATATAATTTGATCTCTATAGCTGAAGCAAAAGTTTCCCCAAACAATACCTAATCTTCTATATGAAATTTATTCTATTTTCTATTTCATTTAATTTTCTAAAATTCTCATTTCGTAATCAACCCAAAACCTACAAAATAATGATTATAGTTCAATCCAGCATCCCTTTCTCAAAACTTTACATATCCCTGCAGAGTCCATCACAAAACGTTCAATGGACATTAGTGATTTGATCAGGATCACAGATTATTGAACTTGGGTTAAAGATCTGTTTTACCAATTAGACCCAGAGAAATGACATGGTGCATCTCCAGCAAATGGCCAGTTGTGGCCATTGGATTTTGAAAGTGGCAGCATCACAAAGTGGAGTCAGAGAGGAAGGAGTTGGGACGGGGGGATGGTGGGGGTTAAGCTTGTGTTCAAGTCCTGAATTTTATCTTCTTGGTATGTGGTTAGGAGCCAGGGCCCTTAGTCAACCAATTCCTTATTACCATTACCTATAAAATAGGAATTTTACAAGTAAAAAGAGCCCTTTTTACCTGTAAAAAGGTAAATACTTTTTTTTTAACTTTTTAGAGGTAAAAAGACTACATAACAAAGAACTTTGCCAATTGTATAGTGCCACACAAGCACTAGTTAATGTCATGCCCTTTGTTTGTGCCCTACTCTCTGCCCAAATCCTTTGTCCCAAAGCTCTTGCCACCTGACTCCCTCTCCCACTCCCTGATCATCTGATGAGTTCCCTATCCTTCTGGACCTAATCTCTTATCACTCTTCCCTTGACTCCCATGACACTGGGCTCTTTGCTTACTCTCAGATGTGCCAAGGTGTGCATCTGCCTGGGGCCATAGCTCTGCCCGCAATGTCTTAAGCCTTTTCCCGCATGGCTATCTCGCTTACCTGCTTCAATTCCCTTACTACCCTATTTTAAAATCACAAACCTCCCAGCATCCTCTCCCAAAAATGGCATTCCCAACCTCTCATAGCCTGCTTTTTTTCCCATAGCTCTTACCACCATTTAAGATACTATATAATTTACTTCTTTATTGTTTGCTTGCTCCCCTTTTTCACCATCAAATGTAGATTTTACAAAGGCAATTTGTAAAAAATCTACAAATAGAGATTTTTTTTTTCTATTTCACTCATTGCTGTATCTCCAACACCTAGAAACAGAGTGAGTCACATCCTAGGTATTCAATAAGTATTGTTGAATGAGTAAATGAATCTCATATTCTTCATTCTTCATATTCTTCACTCTTGTACTACAGAATTCCTCTTAGGAATTCTGTTCTGTAGTACAGAACTCTGATTGGGTTGCCATGTCTAAAGGTCAAGATGGTATTTATACCAAAGGGGAAAAGAATCCTTAAGATTAAGAATGAGAATGTTCCTCCTTTTCATAACGTCTAAATATGGAACAACCTGATATTTTTTTCTGAGGGAGTTCCCTGTTGAACGACAGCTCTGTCTGATCAGGGGTCAACATCAAAAAGTCTTTGACATTCCACAACTGTACTTGCAAATCATTTCTTCACTTGCCTCCCAAGTGTATCTTTCTCTGGTGCAAAATGATTTGTACATTTCAATCATTCGACATGTCCTTTTGCAAATGCTTCCATATCTCTTTCTTTAATTGTGAAAAACAACATACATACAAAAAAAGCAAAAAAAATTCAGAACACCCCACAACAATTAGTTATTGAACACATTTCAGCATTTGGTATGGGTTACAGATCCACAATTTCAGGGGTTTTTTTGTTTTTTTTTTTTTACATGGGCAGGCACCGGGAATCAAACCCGGGTCCTCGGGCATGGCAGGGAAGCATTCTTACCTGCTGAGCCACCGTGGCCCGCCCAGCAATTTCAGGTTTTTACTTCTGGCTGCTTCAAGACACTGGAGACCAAAAGAAACACCAATATAATGATTCAGGAGTCATACTCACTTGTTAAATCCTACCTTCGCTTTTATAATTCCACTTTCTCCTTTGATCTTTTTTAAACTATTTATTTTTTATTGCTATATATTATATATTCACAAACTATGTAATCATCCAAAGTGTACAATCAATGGTTCACAATATCATCATATAGCTGCGCATTTATCATCACAATCAACTTTTCTTTTTCTTTTTTGTGAAAAAATATATAGGTACAAAAAAAGCAACACATTTCAAAGCACACTGCAATAGTTAATTATAGAACAGATTTCAGAGTTTGGTATGGGTTACAATTCCACAATTTTAGGTTTTTACTTGTAGCTGCTCTAAGGTACTGGAGACTAAAAGAAATATCCATATAACGATTCAGCACTCACACTCATTTGTTAAACCCTACCTTCTCTGTGTAATCATTTTACCAATTCTTTCTTCTCCTAACTTCCCTGTCATTGTCTCAGGCACCCAATTTTAAACCTTGTAGTGACTTCTGATTTGATCCTTCCCTGTAACCAGTGCTTCTTACACTTTGAAGTGCATAGAAATCACTCAGGATTCTTGCGAAAATGAAGATTCAGCAGGGCTAGGGTGGGGCCCAAAATTCTGCATACCTAATCAGCTTCTAGGGGACATCAGTGCTGCTGCTCTGTGGACCAGTCCCTCCCCAGCCCTTCTCCCACCCCATCACATCCAATCAGTTGCAGGTAACTTAGGTTTTTCCTGTGAGCCATCTCCCCATGCATCTATGCATTCCCTCCCCTCTGTTCTCTCTGTACACCATCACTTCCCCCTACTCCCCACCACTTCTTACCACTCCCTATTCCACTCAAGTTTTATGCGTAGACAACGATAGCTAAACTGTGGGGATCTATCCATTAGTAGGTCATAAAATCAATCTATTGGGTAGCTGACAGCATTTAAACACATAAAATTTTAAAATATTAGAGTGACTCATACATAATAAGGGTAATTATTATTTTAGTTATATATAAAAGTATTTAAAATGAGGTCATGATGCAAAATGTATTTCTTACTGTGCGTAGAGGAATTTTGTAGAAGTCTAAAAGTCAGGGTCCTACAGGGACCTCTAGAAATCACCCCATTCCAAGCCAGCATGCATACAATCAGGCTGATCTCTCTAAACCTGTGTCAGAGTCGGGCTGGCTCCTTCTCCAAAAATCTTGTGTTTCTTCATTGCCCTCAGCCCCCAGTAGGCTGAGCCTTCGATCTCAGAGTTTGCCCTTATGGAACTTATTCCTGCAAAGAAGAAGCAAAGCCTATTTACAATTATGCCCAAGAGTCACCCCCAGAGAACTTCTTTTTGTTGCTCAGATGTGGTCTCTTTCTTTAAGCCAATTCCACAGATGAACTCACTGCCTCCCCCCACCCTCCACGTGGGACATGACTCCTAGGGTGTAAATCTCCCTGGCAACGTGGGACATGAATCCCAGGGATGAGCCTGACCCTGGCATCATAGGGTTTAGAAAGGTTTCTTGACCAAAAGGGGGAAGGGAAATGAAACAAAATAAAGTTTTAGTGACAGAGATTTCAAGTGGAGTCGAGAGGTCATTCTGGTTATTCTTATGCATTATATACAGCCCCCTAGCTTTTAGTGTATTAGAATAGCTAGAAGGAAAATACCCGAAATTGTTGGCCTGTATTCCATAGCCTTGATTCTTGTAGATAATTGTATAGCTATATAGCTTTCACAGTGTGACCATGTAATTATGAAAACCTTGTGGCTGACACCCCTTTCATCCAGTGTATGGACAGATAAGTATAGAAACAAAGACAAAAAATAAATTAATAATAGGGGAGACAAGAGGTATGGGATGTTTTGGGTGTTCTTTTTATTTTTATCCTTATATGTATTTTTTGGAGTAATGAAAATATTCAAAAATTGATTGTGGTGGTGAATGCACAACTATATGATGATACTGTGAACCATTGATTGTATACTTTGGATGATTATATGCTAAGTGAATATATCTCAATAAAATTGCATTTTAAAAACTCAACTTGGAAAAAAAAAAAAAACCACCCTTTCAATCAGTCTTGGCTCCGTGATGCCCCCAAGCACAACTGTCCCTTCCCCACTTCTGTACATGCTGATCACATGCCCCCCCACCCCACCACTTACCATCAAAATCAGATCTCACTTCAAATAATCTTTCCCCCATGTTGTCTTCATCAGTGTTTGTTCCCCCTGGAAGTGGTGTCTTGTCAAGGGTTCTTCATACACAGAAAACACTTACCCTTCCTACCTTATTCTGTGGGCAATTTTTCTACATGCATTACTTTCACAACTGCATAGTAAATTCCATCGAAAGTCAGAATCATTACTTGTACAATTATTATTTGGTGACTTTGCTCAAGTTATTTAGCTCCTCTGTAATTTAGAATCTTCATCTACAAGTGGGACAATAGCCCCATAAGATTGTCATTATGAGGAGTAAATGAGTTAACACATGTCAAGGGTTTCGTGTAGTACCTGGCAGATTGTAAATGCTCAATAAATGTCCACTGTTATTATCATTCTTTTATCTGCACAGTGCCCATCACCTCCCTTGTTCATGGTGGGCCGCAATGGATGTTAGAAAGGAAATAAATTAGCCCAAACATTCCTCTAAAGGTTTCTATTTCTGCTGTGACCATTCCCTACTTTCTTCAACTGCTTCTGGAAATTGCATCCTTTGTTTTGGCAATTTAAGATTTGGTGGGAAGGTTCACAATCATCATGCGATAAGAGTTGCAAAACTCAAGTAATTCCCTGGAACTGCCTGCAGAGCAAGTCAATAGCACATTCAGAGAGCTGAGAGGAAAGGATAAGAGTTGTGTCTCCTCCTTTCACCACTTACTGCCAGGCACACTCCTCTTTGTCCTTGCTCACACCTCATCCCAACTTTTCACCATACAGACATCCCCTCCCTCACATTTTCTTTTCCCACTTGACTTGTCTTCTCCATCCTCAAATCTCTTCCTCCCCCCCCTCCCGCCACCACCACCTACCTAAATCAAAAAAAAAAAAAAAAAAAAGAAAAGATAGGGGAGGGGAAGGCTTCACCTCTCAGGGGGAAATACTCCACACTCACTTTCCCATGCCCAGGTAGGGATCGCAGTAAAGAGTGTGCTCAGCTCTCAAGCCACCGTCCACAGGCTGGACTTAGCAAGTTCCTGCGCTGCATTCATGCTCCAGCCTACTCCATGAAAGGTCTTTTTCAAAGTTTTATGTAAACAAAGCAAAAGTCAAGCTGGCAGCTACAACAAAAATAACAGGCAACTGCATGCAGTTCTACAGCATTTTTCAACTTTTGGAAGGCAAGAAACAGCTCATGCCCAAGTAGTTAAAGCAGCCTGGGATGTGAGCCTTTCTGATAATGTCAGCTTTCTAGGGGGAGTTAAACCAGAAGATGGGCACGAGTTCCCTCTGCTTTGCTTTTATCTCACTGCAATTTTTCTTTCTCTGCTTCACCGCATATGAGAGACGTACAAATTGAGGATGTGGCCTCTGAAAGTACGGAGCCCTGGTCCCATGCCACAGTTAACAATTGTTCCTAATAATTCCCCTGCTTTGTTGTATCATTTATGCTGCCTCGACCTCCATAGGGTCCCTTGGAAACTCCCCTTGCAGAATCAAGTTGGGAAACTCTTTTGACGACAGATGGTTCTGTTTTTATCCATGAGAGTTTTATGGTATGGCAATGCCAAGTCTGGAATTCCAGGCTCAGCTACATGAGAAGTCATGTGTGAGTGTATATACGTGTATTTTTTCCTCTCTCTCAAATTCTTTACATCCAACAAAATAAAATAAGCCAGGAAAATGAAAATCTAGGTCTCAAAACATTAAATATGCCACATCCAGAGCTGCAAAAACAGCACACTAGAAAACCGTTCTGGTAAAAGCTCAGATTTTTTTTCCCAGTTAAATTTGTTGACACTACACATACAGTTATGCTTATTTCTCAGTCAAAACCCCAAATTGCACTATTTTTAAATCTGTCCGCATTCTATATCTTATTTCAGGCCCATTTCTTGCTGGTTTTCTCTTTCAACCTCAAAACATTCCTTAACCAAGAACAAATGATTTATGGATTGGGAATAAGCGATTTCCAGGCTCAGAGACCACAGAGGTTGCCTTCGTATTCCTAGCTTTGAATCAAAGATGAGTCCAGCGATTTTTTTCTTTTTAACTTTATCTGTTGCTCAGTCTGGTGATACCATTTCCTCATTTGTTTAACTATTTTCATTCTGCACTTTGGCCTTTTTCCCTCAACAGAGACTATAAAGAAAAACTCTCCTTTGAAAAGCCGGACATCACCGCACCCAGCACAGTAAATTCCACATCATGAATTCATTCTAATGATAATCCTTGTTACTTGAGAAACAGGATCATGTCTCGGTATCTCACCAACAGGCTGAGACTGCAGAATCTCAAAAAAAGCAAACGGTACAAGATAATGCTACCGCATGGGATGGTTTTCAGGATTTTATGACGGTTTTGTATTCTGGTTCCTCTCATTGGCAATTTTAGCAATTTGTCAGAAAGATGAACAATAGACAAATAGTCAAAATAAAACATATGGCAACGGTTATAAAGTCAAGCTTTTATTATGGTGACAGGTTAGAGCAGTGGAGGTTATGATCATGTTGGCAAAGGCAACCCAGAGAATCAAAGAAATGAGCTTGTATGAATCATGTCTTTGTGACTCTGATGGCTTATTTTCCTCATTTTAACAGTTCCTTCCATGGATGAGGAGGAGAGCAGGGTCATAAATCCACTTAGCCATTTTTTGTTCCTTCTAGTTCATGATAAAGTCATCAAACTGTGAGATAGATTGCCCTCTTTCTGGAGATACATTCTATCATGGATGCTGTTTTCCCATCTTCACAGGCCATCACGGCTGGTGTGCTTCTACTGCTGGCTCACAAAGACTGGACACAGAGATACCTGGTAAATATATAGATGTTGAGTAGGAAGGCAGAGTGGATTCTGAGGTCAAATAACATTTCAGGATGGAACGTAGAGAACACAAGTTACAATTACAATTGAATTTGGCTTAATTGATCCCTTACTATGATGGATTTCAGTAATAAACTAAATATGCTTTAAATTAATATACTTTATCTAATTCCTGATCCAAACATTTCCTACAAGTTCCTGTGATTATTGAAAATATTTGGACAGAAACAGCCTTAGTGCTACTGTCTAAATGTAATCATTTTGAAAGAACGTATCTCTAGGCTCCTCTGCTTTGATTAATGAATTTTATTTCCAAGTTTCAACTCCCCGTTTGGGGTCAACTTCCAATCTCCCTGTGACCTCTCCTTCTACGAAAGGATGAAAAGTCTATGATCGCTTGCCTCTTGACCATATAAAGCCAATTAATCTCATGGTTCAGAAAGAAATAGCCTTGGTCTGGTTACAGATCTTCTCCCTCTAAGGCAGTCCTTCTCAAACTTGAATGAGGCTGTGAACCCCTGGGGGTCTGGTTAGAAGATGGATTCAGATTTAGTCGTACTGGGTAAGGCCTGAGAGTCTGTGTTTCTAACCAGCTATAGGGGATGTCCATCGTCCTAGACTGTGGCTCACACCCAAATTGGCCAGTTCCTAAAGCAGAGAAGGGAATCTCTTTACTCATCTTTGTTTTCCTCAACCCAGATGGTTCTCTCCACATGACGAGAGATAAAGAAATAAAAGTGTGTCGAAAGGAATTGATTTTATTCTTGCCCCAGTTGGCAGTTATGACCTTCCCCTCTGGTAGAGGTTCGAGGAGAGACAACACAGGCCTAAAGGGAAGGTTGGAACCCATTTCTGTATTATTTCCCAGTAGGAGAAATTAACACCCTGCATCTCTTTCTTTCATTCATTTTTGCCAGCAATCTTTTGAAATATCTCATCCCCAAAGTAATGCTTTACTTCTGCTTTATTTTCAGTGGGAAGCCAGCTTCACCTTTGTGATTCTGAACATTGTGGGATGCCCACTTCATTTTGCAATAGCCTTGGAATCCGCTTTCCTTGGCCCGTATTGCTTCTACTCATTTTCAGGAAGCACAGGAACCGATTACCTGGGTTACGCCGTTGCCTTTCCTTTCCCATATGCAAATTTCCCCTCGGTCTGCGTGGACCCGCCCTGCTATGAGCAGTACCACCTGACACTTCAAGCCCTCGACCTGTGCCTGAGCTGTGCCATGCTCTGTGCGTCCCTGACAGCACTCATCAAGCTTTCAGCAAGGCTTATCCGGAATGGAGACATAAATGTAAGTTTCAAGAAAGGGGGAGCCAGTCCCTGTCTCATCCTGAATGCTAAAATGTAGGGTCTGGTATATTTAATGCTGAATCTCCCTCTCTTATCTATCACTGTATCCTGCATAACTATGCCAGCTAGTGCCTGGTGTGTAACAGGTGCTCAATCATCAATTTGTAATGAATGAATGGAATATCTTGATGTGATAACTAAAGATATGGCTGTAGGTAACACCTGCCAATTTGTATTTCAACCCCCAATTTTAAAAACTACCAATAGAGATGAATAATATGAACTTTGGGGTCAACTAAAAGCAACAGCCTTAATATTTTTAATATTAGTCAAATACAGATATCTTAATTTAGCTTTTGTCCCATGAATTCAAACAGATAAACATGCTCTTTGGCTAGAAAAGATCTAGAAGAAATTCTCCTGCTATTTCAACTCCTACCCTACCAGAGAGGCTGATCCACCCCTCAAAAAGTTTAGCTTCAAACTTTCCCCAAGAGGGCTCAGATTAAAAATAATGATATGATAATAATAGAAACAAAAGCTGAGTGATTACTATGTGCCAGTATACGTCCCCCCCTTTAGATGGCAAAGCTACAGAGTTTCTGTAATTTTCCCAAGGTCCATCACCAGTGAGTGGTAGTACCAGCTCAAGAACCAACAGCAGTTTCACTTCACTGAGCCAGTTCCTGGCTCTCCTTGTCAGCTGACTCACACGCCTCTTCCTCTGCTGCTCTGTTAAGATGCAAGCAGGGCTTCGACCCCAGGAGCCAAAGAGCTGGGAGAAGAGCACAGTAATTTATGATTCCAAGTTCCTCTGGAAAAAAGACATTTCCCATCCACAACAAACTTATCCTGGCTTTATGCTATAGATCAGTATATTAAGCTCAGGTGAGTTTGGGTACTGTTAGCCAATTTTCTCTAGCTCAATCATATACACCCCAACCAGCAAAACTGGAAGAGAAGCTTTTGGCATTTTCTATGTCTTCTGTGGTCAATACAGAGCCCCTCAACTTCTCCATGAGTCTACAAAGGAACTCTCTGTGCATTCTTAGGAACAGAGTTGACCTATGAGGAGACTCACCAAGAATGGGGGAGAGCAGTCCAAGATTACCTCCCCTACTGGAGTGCCAGGGTGTCTGGACATTTCGTATTTAAGAATCCTCTCATGCGGTGAACACCCCACACCTCCTAGAGCCCTTTATAAAAGAAACATATGCCCAGGAGATCTGAGTGATGAAGTGTTGCAGGTCATGGGAAGTTCATCAGAGCACTGTTACCTTATAGCATGTCACCTACAGTACCTAGACATAATGTGGGATGGAGGGTAAAGAGAAAAGAAGAAAAAAGTATATACAGAGCTTGGTGAGCTGGCTCCATGGAGGACCAACAGTGAGACTACCTGAAGGTACAAGGAGTGCCTGGGGAGAAAGAAGGGGGATGGAAAAAAGAGGTGAGCTGGGGTCAAGGGCAAAGTTCTCCAATGTCAGAGCTATGCCTTGTCCAGTGCTGCTAAGTACACAGCTGCTTCACAACTGAGTTCCTAGCCAAGTATAGGACCCAACACAACTACGATGCATTTCACAAAGTGATCCAGTGACATTAGAACCACCTGGGGTTCTTGTTAAACCAGATTTCTGGGCCTCTCTGGGCCCCACTATATCAGGAACTCCAATGTCGGAGGCAGGGAACATGCATTGTTCACACACACACATCCCAAGAGACTCTGATGGGACGTGTTTAGGAATTAAGTTTAAGAATCATTATTTTAAAAAATTTCCTTCTAGCATAAGATTCATGTATTGCCATTTATGTTCAGAGCCTCAGTTTCCCCATCCACGCAAAAATGCAGTGCTAGTTTGGATGAGAATGTTAGATAAACGTCATAAGCAACATTTCCTTGATGAGCGTTTTTGGATGGTTTGACACACTTAATCATGTTTCATTAGCAAGGATGAGTAACTGATATAATGTGATATAATATTTTGCATTGATAAATACAAATACAATAAATTGATAAATACGCCATGGCCCTGAGTCACAAATGTACTCCAGGCAGAGCCTTTGTTACCATGTGGGAACCTCAGCTATATTAGGCATGATTTCCAGCAGTGAAATAAATGCATTATCTACCAAAATTTCAGAAAACTTTCCTAGTGGGAAAGGTGGATCACCTGTTGAGATACAGAATTCTACATAGCAGATTCTACATTTAACGAACTCACACAGTCTTGTCGTGGATAGGGATAATAATATTTTTTTTAATTTTATGAAAATTTATTCTAAATATTGTGTTGATATGCTGCTAATTCACGCCTCTTCTTTCATATATAAACAAACACTAATAACACCTTTAAAAGCTGCACTTTAAAGTGTCTGCCTGAAAATTAAAATTTTCTTATGTAAGTGTAATATGTATCAGGATACTCAAGAGCCCTTTTAAAAATGTGAAAAAGAGAACAATGATGGCTTAAGGGAAATTTTGGGTAAATTGTAGTGGAAGGATGAAATCTATTCCACTTTTTTAGATCCCTAAGGAATGGCCTATATAAATCACTTCTAAAGGTTTTTCCCCTATCAGTTCAATGACATATTTTCAGAAATGATTGGAGCATGCCCTTAGGAATCACCGCCTCCATCATTTCTTTGTTCCTTTGCCTTCTCGATTAGTAGAATTGAGGTCATCTTGTTGAAGGCCACTCAGTGGAGGTGAGCAAGTGTATAGTCAATGGTACCCAACCAAAACCACCATGAGCAATGCTCGAAAGAGGCAGCTGGGGTTGATGACTTTGTGAAAACTCTTCCAAAGGCATCAGGTGAGCCCTCCCAACTTTCACCGAATGGGGCAGAGGCTGGGAAAGAAATTAGAACCACCTGGTGTGAGACCCAGTGCAGTACTCTAAAGTGACACTATCAACTTCAAGACGCAATGCAGGGGACAAACAAGCACAAGCACCGAATTTAAGCTGAGAAACCAAAGCACAAAACCACCATAGCCAGAATTGTCTACATTCTTAGTCCAATAAGTAATAAAGTGATGGGAAAGGAAGGAACTGGGAAGCCAGACACGCTGCAGCTGTTCCCTGCAGCTACCCTGCCCCTCCTCCACGGAATGGAATGGCTCCCTTTGTTTTCCTTTCATTATTCCTTGTTATTTTTTGGTAATGAAAGGGGGAAAGAAAATATTTTGCCCCTGGTCACATGATATGGTGGGTTTTTTTTTTTCAATGAATTGAGAGATGTTTGCTTCCCATAAAAGATGCAGATAAACCCTTTAAGTGCTATTCAAAGACATGCGGGCATGTTTCCCTAAATAGATGACAAATTAGCAGCACTATATTGGCTCCCAATTTTCCACTGGACTTATGCTGCATCATGAGCAATATGAAAGTGCTTTGAAACAGATCCATCTATGATTCTCGTCCTAAATCCCACAGGCCTAAGGTCGGGCTTTAGTAAGAGCGTTCTGGTGCTTCTGGAAACCAGATCCCCTTAGGTAGACCCAAGAAGTGCTCATGCAAGACCATGAAACAGTAAAAATCCACTGCATTTCAGAATCCAGAGAAAAAAAAATCACCGTTAAGGCCATGACCACTCCTGTTATAGCTTTATTTTCTCTGGGATAATAATAGCAGTGACATAAAAACTGTGTAATAGAAGAATAATAATAGATGCCATTTGTTAGGCAGTTTCTATTTGTCAGGTACTTTACCTCATTTATTCCTCACACTCCACAGCTCATTTTCCCCCATTTTAGTTTCCTGGGGCTTCTGTAACAAAGTATCACAAACTGAGTGGCTTAAAACAACAGAAATTTGGGTTCATGGGTGGTTCAGTGGTAGAATGCTCACCTTCCATGCGAGAGACCCAAGATCAATGCCAGACCATGCACCCAAAAAAAAAGAAATTTATTCCCTCATAGCTCCAAGGCTAGAAATCTGAAATGCATGTGCTGGCGGGGCCAGGCTCCCTCTGAAGTCTCCAGGACAGGATCTGATCCATGTCTTTTTCCGGGCTTCTGGTGACTCCAGGCATTTCTAGCTTTGTGGCAGCATAACTAAACCCTCAACCTCCATCTTCACATGGCTGACTTCTCTCTTGGGTCGGCCTGGGTCTCTTCTCCTGATTTTATAAGGACACCAATCATATCGGATTAAGGGCCCACCCTACTCCAACATGATCTCATTGTAAATTAACTCATTCCAACTGCATTGACCCTATTTCAAAATGAGGTCACACTCACAAGCTTTATGGGTTAAGACTTCAACATGTCCTTTAAGGGAAGCCAATTCCACTCATAGCATTCCCATTCCACAGATGAGGATTCTGAGACTGTGTGTGGAACCAGGATTCTCTCCCAGCTCTCATGGAGTCCAGAGCCCATGCTCTTGGCTGCTCGGCCATATCATCACTCTTAGACTGTGTGGCAGCCATTCTTCCCACGTCCACATGAGCTTACTTAGCCACACTTCTCTTGGACAATCTCTCTTATGCTTCTCACAGACAAAAATTAACTTTCCTCGTTCAGAAATTGGTTTAGTTTGGTAAAACTGCTGAAATACAATATACCAGAAATGGGCTGGCTTTTAACAATGGGAATGTATTAGTTTGCATGTTTACAGTGCTGAGGCCGTGAAAATGCCCAAATCTAGACATCATGAAGAGGATACCTTCTTCCTGAAGACAGGCTGCTGGTGAGCCGGGACTCCTCTGTCAGATGGCAAGGCACATGGCAGTGACTGTCTTCTCTTCCAGGTGTCATTGCTTCCAGCTCTGGCCTCAGTAGCTGCCTCTCTGTTTCTGTGGCTGTCTCTCTCAGCTACTGCATCTTTCTCCCTGCCTTCTGACTCTGAATTTCATCTTCTTGTAAAGGACTCCAATAAGAGAATTAAGACCCACCTGTGCAGTCTTCAAGTGAAATAATCTGATCAAGAGGTCCCAGTTACAATAGGCCACACTGAAAGGTATGGATTAGTTTTAAGAACATGATCTTCCATCACAGAAATGGAAGCTATTTTTCCAGGATATTTTCATTTCATTCATTCAGTGGGACTGCACAAAGGGTGATAGCAACATAGTGAAAGAGGAAATAAGACTAAAGCACTTATTGCAATGTCTTAAAGTTAAGTTTGGTATTTTGTCAGATATAGCAGTAGGTGAGGAGGGGTTAGTATCCTGAGAATTGGTTTTTTTTCAGCTTTCACTTTACAAATTACCATGAGTTTCATCATATTTTCCTCTCGACATGCAGTCAATGTAATCTTTTAATATAAAATATCCTGTTCGTTTTTTTAATATAAAGCATCCATTTTCTTCACTCTTAGTCTAAAATGTTATTAACATGAATTCACTTTTGAGTAAATATTTAATATATTTTAAGAATAAGAAGAATATTCAAAACAAAGAAGAACTTTTTGTTTTATAAAAGGGCAGAAATTTGAGTAAAAGCCAGAAGTCCTGTTTTTCTTTAATCATAAATGAACACAGGGAAAATCAAATTAATACTAGTGAATATTTCAGAAAGTTATAGTGGGTGCTACTATGTGAACACAAACCATTTAGAAATGCGATAATGTTGGTTTGATTCTTTTTATTTTATTAAAGAGAATACTTAATGGCTATTATTGGATGCCTGTGTTCACTACTCATAGGAAAAAGGGGGGAGAAACAGGAAGTAATAACGGTGAAAAACAATGGGGGGAATGGGAACTTAGGAATGAAACAATGACGCTACCCTCCTGGATTGGCTTTAGGAGCTAGTAGGGACTGTGCGAAGAAGGCAGCAGTTCACCCTGCACACATCAGCCAAGACAGGGCTTGAGCTTCCTTATCCATAAGATGATAGGGCTTGGGTCAGCAAGACTTTAAGGATCTTTCCAGATCTGCCAGTCTCTGATTTTGAAATAAAACCCCATTTCATTTCAGGAGCTTAGCATTTAGAAAGGAAGATTGCAAGCAGCAAATGGAATGGCTGGCTCTTTCTTTTCCTAAGGCACACATCACTCTCTCACTCTAATCATTCGAGAAAGAAACACATGGCAGTAATATTGTTCATGCAAGATAGTATATGAATGAGCCATTCGTCGCCGGATCACTTTGAACTATTCTAGAGAAACACCTTTCTTTATCTGCCTTATCAAACTAGCCAGAGTTATCTTACCGGGTGCCTTTTTAAAAACAATTGCCATAATATTATTGACTAAGTAAAGAACTGATAACTCTAGTCCATTTGCAAGAGTTGTTTTTAAAATGTTCCTTGTTCTCTTACATTGTATAGCTAACCTAGTGTCATAGATGAAGAAGAGAGCTGGCTAGCTAAAGCAGAGTTAACTACTAGATGCTATGTTGTTTTGGTAATTCACCAGCATATGACTTTTTTTGTGTTATATGTCAAGGACTATGAACACATTGTTAATACCTGGCCCTCAACATTTATTAAGCATATATTATATACCAGATATTAGGCTAAGGACAAGAAATAGAAAGATGAGCAAGACATGGCCACGTCCTCCGTTGTCTCGCAGGGATAAAGGGAAATAAGAATTGGGCCAGGGCGACCAATAGCCCAGGTAAGGAATAACAGGAACTGAATTAGGCATCAACAGTGGGCATGGAAAGCAGGTGTTACATTTGAGAGAAATTTAGAAAGCAGAATCAACAGGACTTAGTTACAGCTAGCATATGGGGTAAGGGAGGAGCCTGGGAAGATGCCAAGGGTATATGGCCTCTGAGAGACAAGATAAAGTGATAGGGATTAATGTGTGCGGTCCATTGTTTTCATTTAGGGTAAATATTCCGTTTCATATCTCATCATTAATAAAAAGCCTTTTTAAGAAAACAGCTTGGCAGCTGCTCAAAAGGTTAAACAGAGAATTACCATATGGCCTAGAAATTCAACTTCTATATATGCCCTAAAGAATGGACAATAGAGACTCAAACAGTAACTTATATACCAATGTTTACAACAGCTTTACTCACAATAACCAAAAGGTGGAAAAAAACCAAGTGTCCAACAGATAAATGGATAAACAAAATGTATATACATGCAATGCAATACTATCAGCCATAAAGTGGAATGAAGATCTGTTACATGCTACAACATGTATGAACTTGAAAACATTACACTATGTAAAATAAGGCAGACACAAAAGGAAAAGTACTGCATGATTCCAAGCAAGTTCATAAAGACAGAAAATATATTAGAGATTACCAGGGACCAGAGGAAGAGAAGAATGGGGAGTTATTGTTTAATGGAACTTTTGTTTGGGATGACAGAAAAGTTTTGGTAATGAAGGATGATAAAGGTAGTTCAACATTGTGGATGTAATTCATATCACTGAATTAATTGTACACTTAAAATGGTTAAGACGGGGAATTTTATGTGCCATATATATCAACACAGTAATAGAAATTTTTAAAGGCATTTTAAGAACTTAATAAAGGATATCAGAGGCCTCCCACCTAGGATTCTAGCAAAAGAGTTACTGAAGATTGCAGCTGAACACTTCATGGTTAAAGTTGGTCACATGCCAGATATAAATAATGCCTTGTTTTGAGTTCACAAGAAATCAAATACTGAAGGGCATGGGCTATAGGACAATTTCAATCTAGGCCAATTTTACTTAACAACTTATCTCTGTTTTCCTTCTACTGAAACTGCCATGGCAAAGATCCTCCCCCAATGCCCTGTAGATGGCCAAGACCAATGGACTGCATTCAGGGCAAGTCTGCTTTGACCACTCCATAACCTTTGAAACTGTTGACTACTCTTTCCATGAAGCCCCCTCCCACTTTGAATCTCACGGCCATTCTAGTTGGTTCTCTCCCTTCTTCATAACTTCTCCTCCTCAGCCTCCTCTGAGCGCTCCTCTTGCTGTACTCTCCCCTTTGGGGCTGGTGGCCTCATTCACTGCCTTGGGGCTGATGCCTCCCCATTCATATGGCCAAGTACCCTCTCCCTCTCTAACAAGCACCGTATCCAGCCACTTCCTGAACACTTCCCCCGCATGTCCCACGAACAAATGAAATTCAATGTGTTCACAGTGAACATGATCATCTTCCTCCCCCAACTCCTAGTCCTGTAGCAGCTCAGTTGCCAGCACTCTTGACTATCAGGACAAGCCAGAGACCTGGAGTCCTCCTTGATTCCTCACTCCTGAGAAAATCACCAAATCCTGACAAATAGTATCGCTCCATTGTGCCTCCCTTTCTCTGTACTGACTTTGATGGCCTTCCATCGTCTCCACTTGGGCTTCTTTGCCTAAAGTCCTGTCTTAAGATGCTTCCTCCACACAGGCTCTAGAA
>PVIY010029220.1:0-32210 GCA_004026745.1 Myrmecophaga tridactyla
ATATATACTTGCAGGAAGATATATTGTATGTCAATTAAGAGAGATATAAGTAATTCTCAAAAGCCACATGGAGTGACCCAAATAAGTGACCCAAATAAGTGGTATATAAATATATATAGTGTCCATTTTTAGTAAATAATTTTAAGAATAAAAGCAAAACTTCGATAGGACATATTTTCTATGTTTTCATACATATATAAGATAATAAAAGTAATGAAAGTGATTACCTGTAGGGAGATGGGAATATGGAAGCTTAGCATTATTAAAAGGAACTTTGATATATTCATAATATTTTGTTTCTTTACAGAGAGCCTGGAGGTAAATATAATGAAAACTTAACATTTGTTAATTCTGTATAGAGATAAAAATTGATATATACAGAGGAGGGGGGAGAGAGAGGGACAAACAGATGCATATGTATGCACACATATTTATAAAATTTATTCTTATATACATTTTATTAGTCTCTGTATTTTCCTATTACTTTTAAAAGAAAGAAAAAGAAAAGTCTTCAAATTTTAATACTGGGTCCTGGAGAGACTATAACAAAAGAGATTGGTTATTGGCTCAAGGCTCTGAAAGGTAGTTAATGTTCTGGGGAATTTAAGGTAAAATATCCACTTAACTAAATTCTCCAAAGCTACATTAAAACCTTTGGTAATCATGTATAAAATGGGCCAGTTTTAGCAAGAATATCAACTATCCAATTGAAAGACAGAGTTGATTTTTACACTCCAGTGAAAGTAATTTACAACAATGACCTGAACCTACATTTCCCTTCCCCCCCAAAAAAAATCCATCATTTGCCTAAAGATATATGGAGACCCTGCTACTTTTCCACCAAATAATTTTGGAGTTGCCTAGGCTATATATTTGGAATCTAGTAAAGATTACTCTTGATTACTCTGCTACTTCTTCATGTCTTAAGTAGTTTTAGTATCTGCAGCTGCATGCCAACTAGAGACCATGAGCCAAAAGACATTATCGAAGGATATACAACAGAGGCATAGGAGGATCCTTAATCTTTGATGACACAGTTGATTTGCCTGACCCTTGGCTACTTATTTTGTGAGGAAAACTTAAACCTGTAAAAGTTGAAGCCTTATTACTATTGCTTCTAACCAGTCATTTCGCTGGTTGAAAATTGGCAAGTTGGGTGTCTGTGAGATAAAACATCATGTGTCTCTGGTGAGTTCCATCTTAGGGATCTCTCTCACCCCTCTTCTGTGTGAGGTGACATACCCCCCCCTAAAATCCTAGTATGGCCATTTGCCATAGACCAAGTTGCTTTAACCTTCACTCAAGACCGACATAAGGATATATAAAAGCACATTTATTTAGTTCACAGAAAAGTGATCCACTACATTGGGTTACTGCAATTGTGGTACAATTGGAGAGAGGATGACCCAAGTGAATTATACATAAATCCATGAGAAATGAGGAGTCCAAAATATTAGGATGAACTTGGATATGTACTTTATAAGTGTTACAGTGAGAAGTGTATAGGTCTCACAGCCAGGCTGGCCTGGTTTGTAATCTCTGGTGAGTTGTCAGATTTCATAGGCAATTTTGTCAACCTTGGCTTCTCATTTATATAATGAAGATCATAAGTTCTACCACACCACAAAGTTGTACATGGAAAAAAAATTAGAGAAACATTGCCACTTTTCCATAGCACCTAGTGAATATTTATATTGGCTTCTTCCCTTCATAATGAATTAGTTTCTCCTAAGAGAAAATTTTAAAATCTTGACTATTATGAACATTCATTGGAGATCTTGCCTCTAGCCAAATAAATTTTTGTAGTTCTGTTATTCTGTACTGAATTAAAATAATATGGTGGCTTTTTCACACCATCATGATTCCTCAACATCCCTAAAGCTGCTAATAATGTGAGGGATCTTGCATTGTTGATGCCTCATACCCCAGCAACTTAGACCTTTTTATTAAGTCTCTTGTGAGTACCACCAACATCTGTTTATACAAGATAACCAGCTTCTCCCTCTCCTCCCCATGTCCTACCTAGGTTTGTGCCCCTGCAAAAGTCAAATACAAAATCCCTAACCCCAATGTTCTTGACTAATTGCTGTGGCCCCACCTCTATAACACTATCCAGGCTAAGTCCCTAGGTCCATTATGAATCTCTTGTTCACCATCTGCTTAGTTGAGCCTATGCTCTTCACGTGTTTCACTTTGTGACCCTGTGAGGTGGGCCACTCCTCTCTGTGCTAGAGCCTGTAATACTAACTTTTCTTTCATACATCTCTGGTGTCACTTGTCCTTGCTATACACAGCCAAATTTCCAATTATTCCAGGCTCTTTGTGTACCTATTAATCCCTGTATTGAGTGGAAATGTAATGTCAATTAAAAGAGATATAAGTAATTTTCCAAAGCCATATGGAGTGACCTAAATAAGTGGTATATATATATATATATATATATATATATATATATATATTTAATGCATAGAATATAAAGTGAATCAAATGTATCTAAACAATATTTCCCTAGCTTATTGTCAGGAAAAGTTCACATCTACTGCTTCTTAGCATGCTACTTGTCCACACTTTTGTTCAACATTTACACTTCATATGTGTAACAGCTGCTTATCCCTTTTTGAATTGGAATCTCAGCTTTCTGAGTTTGAATGTAACCCGCCAGAGATTAAGCTGAATATGCTCCCAATTAGCTACCTTGCTAAACATGTCATGCATGGCCTATGAAAGTTACTCAGAAAAACTCCTTAGGGAGCATAGCCAAGTGAACTCCATAACAGAAACTGTGAGAACAAATAGAATAAAATGTTTATTGATTCTGTTGCTCAGGATGTTAACAGACCAAGAAAGTATGAGTAATATTGGGTAAAAAATAAAATGTTCACGAAGACTTACAAAAACTACATTTCATTATTTGAAGTTAAACTGGTTAGTTATAAATATACACCATCTAAAAGACATACTGTAATTGCATTCAACATCATCTGTAAGAAGAATGAACTTGCATGTATTCTTACGGTCAGTATAGTTAAGAAGTCACTTATGCAAAATACAGTAATAAGTAGAAAATAAGTACAGGCATAGTTTGAGAATATATCATAAGCAAATGAAATGTGTAGCAAGAATAATCACAACTAGCTACTTAGATCTAAAGGAAATGAAAACCAAGTACTATTCAGAGTAACTGTGGAAGACATGGCAGAGAAAGTTGGATTTGATAGAAATCAAAGAATGGTTATGTTCTAGATAGCTAAGATGGAGGAAAGATATTTTTTCCCCTGAATATGTTTTAAAAGAAAAAAACTACTCACTTTTTTGTCCCTTTTAGATACTTATTTCACAGCAGAGCTTGGAAATAAATATGGCTTCTGGAAATAGAACATTTCTTGTGGCTCAAAGTGCCTTCTGCTCAATAAATGCTGCATGTTAAATGAGTTAAAAACAAAACAAAACAAAAGAAAATCCAGGCAAACCAACAAACAAAAAAGACATCATTCAATTGAGAAATTGTTAGAGACAGCTTGTCCTATCAGTTAAAATGAAGACTGTGCCCTGGCAGAACTTGTTTGAGTCCAGAGCCTGTCAGTTACTAGGTAAAAGACATTGAACTAATTATGTAATTTCTTTGTATACCAATTTCCTCAAGTTTTAAATGAAATATATTTATTTATTTTAAGCAAATAAATTTAAATTGAATTTTAAATTTGAGTCTTGGTGGTGGTCAGCTGCAACACAATGGGAAACCAAGATGGTAATGCATGAAAAAGATAGTTTGTTACTCACAGGTTCAAGAGATAGAAGCACCATAAGGGGCCAATGGGAAGCTTAAATGGCTTGGGCAGCTTAACCAGCAGGCAAGACCCACACGAGTAGGGTGAGAAGTACCCATGGACTTGTGTCTTTACTGTGGTCCAGGGGTAGATATTAATAGATTTCCCATGAGAATCTAGGATTGGTTAGTTTAAAGCAAACACAATGCATAAAGGAAAAGGACCTAGGAGTCCTGGGAGTTTGAAGGAATGATTAGCTTATTATTTGGAGGCAACTATAGGTTTGAGGTGAGATGTGAGGGTCATGTGGGTGGTGGCCACAGATGTGTGTTTCAGGTCTGGGAGAGTTTATGCCCCAGCTTTCCAGCGTGCCTATTACCTAGGCCAAAGGTCAGTGTTGAAGTAAGTGACTTAGCCAAGTGAGAAGGATGCTGAGGCAGTGCACAAAAAAGTTGTGATAGTTATAAACATAGCACAGCACCTGGCCTATGGCAAACAATTCATAGATCTAAATTCATTCTATTTTTTTTGCTGTTATATGCCCACACTTTTATATTACTGTATTTGGACTCAATTATCTGGCTGCTAATATTACATACTGAAAGTATGAACCAGCTATCATATGATCTAAGAGTAGATTTAAGAAAAAACAGTTCAAAATGTTCTCTAAAATAGCTGATAAAAATTAGAAGATATATATGTGAACACATGTAACATGAACCAAATTTTGAGTTACAAATAACTATGCATAGTGAATGATATTCTTTTTGAAGTTCTTTCCAAAAAAAATTGTAGGTGATTTATTCATATGCAAATTAATAGCTTGAGCTGCAAAATATTTCATCTAATGATTAAAAAATCCCTAAAGAATAGAAGAAAATATTGGGAGTACTTTTAAAAATCTGCCTTTTTAAAGTAAAATTGTTTCTATTTTAGTGATAATAGACAAGCAATTATATATTTTTTTATTGAGGGGGGATATCAAATTACTTCATTTGAAGGAATGGTACAAATGAAAAGATTTAGTGGATATTGATACAACTTATAGAAAAGGTACAGGTAAATCTAACATGCATGTACTGCTGAGGAGACCACAGAAGTCACCCTATGGCTCCAAGAAAGATGGCATGAGACTTAGCTCTTATCATCCCTGTTTCTCAGAGTGTGCTTGTTAAAGAGATATTCTGCCAAGCTAGAATCCAGAACCCCCACCTTGCACAAGCTGGTTATGTAGTCACCCAATTATTTGATGGACGTTACCTGCTCATTCAGTTTACTTGTCTCAATGAAGTCAAACAAGTGGGGGTTCATTTTTGTCAGTGGTCAATTTGTGTTATTCCTGTGTTGACCCGTTCTTACTTTTTCCAAGTGCAATGCACATTCCATTGCATTCAGCCTGCCCTCCCAATCGTCTTGATCTTGTTTCTTGATATCCTAAAGGAAGAGTCGGCCACCTCGTTGGTTTTGCAGCTTCCTACGTTTCTCAGCATGTTCCCTCTCCTCATGAGATTGGTAAAGAAATATTTGGCAAGTTGTTCAAATCCACATCAACACGGTCAAAGTAGTAAGACCGGTAGGTGTAAGAGGCGTAGAGCTCCAGGTTGATCTGGCTGTTGATGTCAGCCTCTGAGTCTTGGCTGTAGTTCTGGTGCACCTGCGATGAGCACGTGGTCATCATGGAGCGTTGAAGAGAAGAGATGACAGCTGCATGGCATTGGAGCTGTGGTGGAGGGCTGCACAGAGTGCCTGGCCACCAGGGGCAAATGTCCAGTTTTATTCAAGCACTGTTGAAGCAGAAACCATGGTGATTCTCCACGAAGACATTTCAACTCTGCATTTTAAGCCTTAACTCCCTATTCCCTACCTCCACCCCATCTACTGTTAGCCTATATTCTATATTCTGACTCCATGATTTTGCTTATTTTAATTCTTTCATATCAGTGAGGTCATACAATATTTGCCCTTTTGTGTCTAGCTTATTTCACTCAATGTAAAGTCTTCAAAGATCATCTATATTGTCACATATATCAATTTGCAAATAAATAACAATTTTATGGCTGAATAATAGTCCACTGTGTGTATACTATATAATTATATATATAATAATTTTATTATATATTATAGATATATATATAATATATATCTATATTTCATCAGATGATGGACACTTGGGTTGCTTCCATCTTTTGGCAATTGTGAGTAATGCTGCTATGAGCATCGGTGGGAAAATATCTCTTCTAGTTGCTGCTTTCGACTATTTTGGGTATATACCTAGAAGTACAATTGCTGGGTCATATAGTAATTCTATGCTCAACTTTCTGAAAACCTGTCTTCCACAGTGACTATACCATTTTACATTCCCACTCAGCAATGAATGTGTGTTCCTATTTCTCCACATCCTCTCCAACACTTGCAATTTTCCATTTTTTTTTCAATAGTAGTCATTCTGGTGGAAGTGAAATGGTATTCAAGCAATTATATTTGGTCCACTGAAAAAAGTCAGAGTTTCAGGATATGTGAATTATTTGTTAGAACTTAGAATGTGTTTATGCTATTTTCCTGGGACCTACTGGCTTAAAGCAATACACTACTGTCTTCACTGTAGCTAGAATACTTCCTGTTATCTAATACATGCTTGATGAATATTTGTGAAGGAATGAATGTGCCAAGGAAACAATATTTTGAAAATGCTAAACTGACTGTTTTTCATTTCTCCAGTGTGAATTACAACTCTTTGTAACTGTTCTTCCATTATGGCCCTAGGAAGAGAAAGGAGAGAAAATGTCATTTCAAGAAGGAGGTGATAAGACAGAAATCTTTTCCAGACTGTTTAAAGAAAGTTTTTTCTGATTGATGAGAAAGTGTGGGAAGAAGAAGACATGGTTGGGGAAAAGAAAGCTGTCAAACTTTCATTTGATATGACTTTATATCTTCAATTCACATCCTAGAGGGTGATAGGGAGAGACAGGTATAGAGACAATTGGAAGTAATGTATCTTTTGCTTGGCTTCTGATTTGAGAATTTTTCCACAGAAAATTAAACAACATTTTAGACTGTCTGATTTTGTGGTTTCTAAATTCAACAGAGTTACTTAGACAATTGTAAGTGAGAAAGAAGAAAAAAAAGAATGTCAGCTTCTATTCCTGACATACTAGATCAGAAGCTCTTATCTTTAATAAATCTATAGGTGACTTGAGTTTACTGTCATGTTTGGGCTCAAACGGTCAATTGAGATAGTAAATGTTGTGTAAAAGGAACACTCTGTTTGAATCTTTGCTAATCAAAGTGTCAGGTAAATGGATTATAGACATGAATGTGAGAAGCCAGCATATGTATGAACACCCACACTATTTGTTATAAAAAGTAAGAGGACTTGAATATTCAGGTGTTTTGAATAAGAAATGCAAAGATTGACAAATACTACTTTAATACTTATCACTTTACATTGCAGCCTACTCTAACATATAACTAGATACATTATAAATAGAGCACACAGTCTAAATATCAATCTTTAAATTGTATTTTGAGGTGCTTTGACGTAAAATAGATTTTTATGTATATGAAAGAAGGATTCTACAACCAAATATTTGGGGAAACAACACCAATTGTATCTCCCTTTGGATAGTAATAATAAACATGAGCATATCAAAGCCTGTGGGACTTCCTACAGTAAAACAACCTGTTCAAATATGCATGGACACCATTGTTTTCCCTATGCACTAATAAAATTGTTCTGGCTGGACATAAGTGCTGCCCAGAACACATTTTGGGGTACAATGGCTTAGGCTATTAATTTTCAAACAATGCCAAAGAATACGAGGATTCTATGAGGTATTTCTTCAGTTTCCAGGGAAGAAGGCATGCTCACTATGTTAATGTTTAATTTATATCTGATCTGTTATCTTAGACTATGTCTCAATACCACCACAAAAGCTGAGCTTCTGAAGCATAAAAAATTACCCAGCAGGGTCTCCAAATTCCCAAAAGTTTAAAAAACAGTAGTGCAGATGAAAAAGTCTAGAAATCTAAGTACTAATTTCAGCTCTGTCACTAACTGTGCAATCTAAAATAACTAACTTATTTTCTCTGTGATTTGGTATATTTATAAGTACGCTAAGAAAAGAATCCTTTTTCCTACTGCCTTGCAAATACACTTTATGACATTTATTGAAAAAATCACTGTTTATATTAAGGAAACATTGATTAATATGTGATTCTAAAGCACTTAGGAAATGAAAATCACTGAATAAACATATATTAAAGTCATTATATAGACAGAGAAAGGTGAATATGGATGCATTATATGAGAAAAAAGGTAAGTATAATTCTGAGCTGCTCTCATATTTCATAATTAAAATAAAAATATGTATTGGCAACTTTATTTAATGCTTGCCTAAGTGAAACATTAAAGTACTTTTTTATAGCTCTTCATTTACATAACTCTTAGATAAAGCATATTTGGCCTTCTAATGGATAGTAATAATGCTAAGGGTAATAATATGCTACATTTACATAATATATTTCTTCTGCTGTGCTGGGAGTACTTTTGCAACACTGATCTCATTTTTCTTTTGATGCCATTTTGTGAGTTAAGCTGTACATGTAACTCAGTAATAGATGTACCGTCTAGGGAAAAATATAGATAATCAAGTGAGAAGGAAGATATTCAGGTATTTACCATGTAAAAAGTTCTAACTTACATTTATCTTACTTTAGAAATATATAAACAGATGCATAGAAAATATTTCACAAATCTAAGGCAGCAAATGTTTTTATTATTGTTCCTAGGACTCATTTTCACTGTGTAATTATTTTTTCAGTTATCAATGCCCTATTACTTTTATTTTCAATTAATAAATTGCTCTGTATATATTTTTTATGTTCCTATATAGCATTCATGCCACAGTGATGAATATTTGAGCTTGATGAAATATAAACTTGATCAAATTCATTCTTTCTGATCATGATGGCTGTTCTAGTTAGCCAGCTGCCAGAATGCAATATACCAGAAATGGAATGGCTTTTTAAAAGGGGAATTTATTAAGTTGCTAGGAAGGCCAAGAAAATGTCCAAATTAAAGCAAGTCTATAGAAGTGTCCAATCTAAGGCATCCAGAAAAAGATACCTTGATTCAAGAAGGCTGATGAAGTTCAGGGTTTCTCTTTCAAGTGGAAGGGCATATGGCAAACATGGTCAGGGCTACTCTTTTGGCTAGAAGGGCACAGAGTGAACATAGCATCATTGCTAGCTTCCTCTCCAGCTACCTGGCAGGTATTTTCTTTCTTTATCTCCCAAAAGTCGCTGGTTGGTGGACTCTCTGCTTTGTAGTTCTGTGGTATTCTCTATTGTGACTTTCTCATGGCTCTGTCATTCTTCTCTGCTCTCTCTGAATTTCCCACATTCTCTAAAATGTTTCCTCTGTTATAGGATTCCAGTAAACTAATTAAGACCTACTTGGAATGGGTGGAGACACATCTCCACCTAATCCAGTTTAACAATTACTCTTGATTGAGCACATCTCCAGGGAAATGATCTACTTATAGTTTCAAACATACAGTACTGAATAGGGATTAGAAGAAATGACTGCCTTTACAAAATGGGATTAGAATTAAAACATGGCTTTTCTAGGGTACAAACATCCTTCACAATGGGTATCCATTGAGCACAATGGGTATCCAAGTTTACCCTGGGAATATCCCTCTGATAAGTAAGCACATAGCCAAAATAAATAAAACAATAAAACATTCACATTCAAAATGCAAATACTTTTAGGGCCACACACAGTACAGAAAAAACGTAGCAGTAGATGAGACTGGTGCTTCAGGCTTTCTACCCTCCAGAAGTATCTGCTGCATGGTCACATATTCCCTGAGAAGCAAAGAACCCGAACCAGATTCACTGCTTGACACCAGGAGGTATATAAAATTTCAATGCCCGTAAAACTGATTTGATAAAAACTATAGTGAAACGCTAGAAGATAGATTTTAATAAATTTTCATATTCAAGGAAGCTGATTCAATATTTTCAAACTACAATTTGAGAGCCATTATCATATTTGAAATTAATTTTGAATGTCATAACCAGTGTTAAAAAATAGCATATAGCATAATCTCAGGGTTAATATGAGTGCATTCTATGTAAATCTAAATATGTTTTATTTTGTGAAGTTTTTTTTTCCCCTCTCTGATATATAATATATACAAATATTCTTGTTCAGGTCAGAATGTAAATTGGATTTTTGGGGGGTTGGTTTCAGTCAAAACATTTTTGAAAGGCACTGGATTAGAATAAGCAGAAAAAGTGTGTAGCAAATCTAGAATCCTTTACTTCTCTCTTAGGAAATGTATCTATGATATCAAAATTTTCACTGTAGGGTGGAAAACCTGGTTGCCATTGTAAACCTGGTCCAGGACGAGGAGCCAGGGAGGTTGGAAGGGCAGAGCATGTACTATGACAAGATGGGGTGAGTAGGAAAAGAGAGCAAGAGAAACACAAACTCCCACTGTAGATGAACTGATAAACTAAAATTCCAAATGCATGAGAAAAATCAAAACTAGAGAATTTTAAAAATCAGGAACTTGAAGGTAAACACATCCCAATCCAATAAAAGTAATTGAAGAATAAGAAAGTGGCCTTAAAACAGGGAGTTATAGAAGAGTGGTGCTCTCAGAGCCTGGCGACCTGAGACAACTCCCAGTTCTAATACTAACAGCTCCAAGCAAACTGTTTTTTATGAACCAAATAACATGAAACAATGGGCTATAGGTGCAAGTCAGTTGCTGGCTTCTAATGGACACTCAGCAAAGAAATCCAGTGAAGATATTTTTCCTCCATTCCCCTATCCGTACCACTCACCAAGAAGCAGATGATGAAAACAAGCTTAGTGAGATAAAATTCTAGGGCAGCACCAGAAGGCATCATATAAGAGGATGCTCAGAAATATGTGAATGAGCTACATTTCCTTGGCCTCCAGGAATCTAAGAAGGCTGCATGGACATATTAAGTATTCTTGCTAATGAGGCTTGGGAAATAGGAAACAGTGAAGCAGAGCCTGTGCTATCACACAGATAGCAGATGCCTGCTATCACACCCCAGCCTATGAAGGCAGATACTAATTTGCCTTCAGTCATTTTAGGTACTTAAATAACAAAGCCTGATCCATAAAGAAAGGAAACTTATTAACACAAAGAACAAAGAGAAATATAAAAACCAAAACAGAAATATGCCCTGTGGAAAAAAAAAACTGCCCCAAGAGAAAGAAAATATTTTAAACAAACAATAAAAATAAAAGCACTTTCTCGTACTCAGAATTTTTTTCATAAACAAATAATAGATGAATTGAAAGAAGAAAACAACTGTTGAGACATGGTTTTGTAGCCTGGAAAATCACATTCAAGAATTATCTTGGAACACAGCAAAGTATAAAGAGATGAAAAACAAAAGGGCAAAAGAAAAGACAGTGGGCAAAAATATTAAGGGAACTAATATATGAAAAATAAGCATTCTGTGGGAAAACGAAAAAGAAGAAAGAGAAGTAATATTTAAACAAATGATAGAAAGAACTTCATTGAGTTAGAGAAAGACCAAAGTGAGAAGATGGAAAAAAAAAAATAACCAGGTTATCAACTGTTGCAACAAATAAAACTTACGTCTATTCAAATGTACCCATACATTAGTGCAATGTCTGAAGTCCCCAGAAAAAGAAAATATCCTTATATGTTACCAAGCAGAAAGAAAAAATTATCTTTGTTACTGTAATCAAATTGGAATTGGACTCTTCATCTTTGATGGTGAAACTGGAAGATGGTAGAATGTCATCTACAGAATACTTAAAGAAATTAATGGTAACACAGAAACCCTATACTTGGCCAAGAAAGCAATCCCTTGTTAAGGTAAAATATAGATCCTCAGGGATACATAAAAATTCAGAAAATAGGTTATTGGTTAGTTATTTCCCACTGTGAAAGTTACTGAAGGGGCTATACAAAAAGTCATTCACAACCCATTCTCATTTTCTTGCCTTGACCACAGAGGTTGTAAAGGTTAAAACACAATTCACTAATTTCCCCCATAGGTAATGGTGTCCATATTAAAAGGTTCTGGTCAATGTAATTTAACAGATATTTGCTGGTGCCAGCTCTTCACTTTCCTCTTGTTCCATGTTTAGAATTAGAATTAGAATCCTTGGGAGTGAAATGGCATCTGGATACTAACACTTTAAGTATAACAAAGACAAAGTATGTAAAGATCCTGAGTTCACATGGCATTGTTGAGCCTTGAAATTCCTACAACCAGACATTTTATTGCATGAGAAACATAAACCAATCAGTTGTTTAAAGCACATTTTAGGTTTTCTATTATTTACAGCCAAGAATATTGTCAACTGATATCGTCAACAATATGTATTATCTGGAAGTGGAATTATGCATGTAACCAAACCTAAATTGTGTAATTGGCCTAGTGAATAAGATGGGATATATTATGAAATAAGGCTCCACTATTACAGACTGGAAAATTGATAACCCTTGCTTTGCAGCAATGGGACATTTATTCCATTTGACGTATGTTGTATCTTGGGATGCAAATCACCTACATTGTGAAAGCATAGTATGAAAGTAAATGATGGGATAATTTAGAATATTAGTATGTTCTGGTGACTTAAAGGAATGATTATTATTGGTTAATCATTGCATTCCTCCTAATAATGGAATGCAAGATCACAAATAGTATAAGTTTTTGTGAAAGAGCTAGTTACCATGTTTATGACAGTTCTACAGCTGTTAACATATTATTAAATAAAAAACAACCACACTGAGATCATGAAAGATATTATATTATCATATCAGACTCCAAAAATCAGATATCTAAGTATCCATCTTTGCTAATAATTTAGTGACAATCTTTAATCACCAAAAACCTGGAAACCAAACAGATGAATAGAGTGACAATCTTTAATCACCAAAAACCTGGAAACCGAACAGATGAATAGATAACTTGGTATATCCATCTAGTGAAATACTACAAAGCAATGAAAAGGAACAAAATACTGATACATGAAATGATGAATGTCCAATGCATTATACTGGGTGAAAGGAATTGGACTCAAAACACTACATAATACAGAATTCCTTTTAAATGGCATTCTGGAAAAGGCAAAATTATAGGAAAATTTCACAGATTGGTATTTCCCAAGAATTGGATGTTACAGAAGTTGTTGCCTACACAATGGTTGTATAAGGGAATTTTGAGGGGTGGTAGCACTGTTTGATATCTTCATTGGGGTGGTGGTTACACAACTGTGTACATTTGACAGATTTCATATAATTGTGTCACTGAAAAAAAGTGAATTTTAATATATGTAAGTAAAATGGTGAATAAAACACAATTGAGGAAGAAACTTTATCTCAAAACTAAATCATTGTAAAATAAAAATGGGCAAGATGTTTGAACAAATACTTCCCAAAGATGTACAAACAACCAATAAGCACATTAAAAATGTTCAACATCATTAGTCATCAGTAAATCCACAAGAAAATGTCACCCATTGTAAGTTGCCCAGGCTGCTAGCAAACACCACAAAAATGGGTTGGCTTAAGCAGGAAATGTATTAGCTTACAGTTTTGAGGCTAAAAGAAAATCCAAAGCAAGGCACCATCAAGATGATGCTTTTTCCACAAACACCATGGTATTCAAGGATTGGCTGCCAGCAATCCTTGGCTCCTCTTATATGGCAAGGCACCTAACGGCCTCTCCTGCCTCTCCATTCTTTTCTGTTGGTTTTAGCTTCTGGCTGCTCATTCTTTCTGAGAGGGCTTTATCTCTTCTCTCCATCTGAATTTCATTCTCTTATAAAAGACTCCAGTAATAGGATTAAGGCCCAACCTAACTGAATTGGGACACAACTTAACTGAAGTACCCTCAATGGGTTTACACCCACAGGAATGGATTAAATTCAATTGCATGCTTTTTTTTTCTGGAGTACATATGACTCCAACTGCTATGCCCATTAAAATGGCTAACAGAAGATTCACAATGCCAAATAATTGGTGAGGGTGTGGCTCAACTAAAACTCTCAGTTATTGCTTGTGGGAATATAAATTGGTAAACCAATTTTAAAAAGAGTTTGACAGTTTTTTAATCTTAAAGGTACAATTACCATAGAACCCAGCCAATCCACTCTTGTTATTTCCCAAAGAGCATGAAAACATAAGTCCACACTAAGATCTGTTTACAATACTCACATCAAGATTATTCATAGTAGCCTCAAACTGAAAATAATACAAACACACATTAAAAGGAGAATGGATAAACAAGCTGAGGTATATCCATACTGGATAGAGAACATATATAGGAGTCCATGTATATTAAACTCTAGAGAAGAGAAATGTAGTACCTATTAACAGAAAACAGAGGAGTGATTATCTTCTGTTAAGGGTAAAGGCGATTGGGAAAGTAAATTTGGGGAGTGGAAAAAATATTCTATACCATCTTTATAATGGGCATCACTTTAGCGTAAACATTTGTCAAAAAATTCACATTTAATGTGCGTGCATCTTATTGCATGTAAGTTATACCCCATTAAAATTTACAAAAAACACAATCACATAAAAGGCCCTTTCAACTAAATTCAAATCTGTTAGATTTCTAATTGTGATGGAATTTTACAAGTTATCTCCATTATATTGCAAAAGAAATAAGCATGAAAACTCTTGTTTTTATAGGGAAAATATTAAACAGAATTATCCATTTGGGCTATGGTTACCTGATAATTATTAATTAATTAACAACTATAATTATTCTAGGTTTCAGATTATTTCTCAGCAATTTCTATAAGAAGTAGTATTCAGTAAAGTGTTCAGATTTTATTGTCAGAACAAAATGGATTCAGCGTTTACCTCTAACATATATTATGCTAACATATATTATGTATAGACTTGAGCGAGTTACTTAACCTTCCTAAACCTCTAATTTTCATTTTCCACATTTATTAAATGAGGATATTCATTTGTTTATAGAATATTAAATTAAGTAATACATAAACATGATGTGTCACAGTTCACTAATGATGAATAAATATTTACTGAATGGATAGATAGCTCAATCAGTAAAGGAGGAATGAATATTAAATTAATAAATTGTTGTGACCACCTTGTTACATAGTTAGCTGGCAGCCTATGTGAATATTATAGTAGACCAGTGGATCCAAAATCACAGAGGGACATGTCATTCAGTGGTAGAGGGGCCAAGCTATTACATTTATGCCTTTAAACAAATAGATAAAGTCTGATGGTGGACCCTTCTCCACCATTTCCACCTGGTATTAGTAGATGAAAATTTATGCCCTGAAATATGAATGTGAATATTTTCATTCAGTCTATCTTAATTGCAAAGAACATTTTTGTCCTCTTAGTCATGGAATAACAGATGAGAAGAATAAAAGAACTTTCTTTTTTTTTTCCTTTATGAATTTTGGCATAACGGAAGATGATACTGTTTGCTTTTTTTTTTAATCCATGAGTACAGTCTACTTTTGTAGGCTTACCTACATAAGTATAGATCAAACAGAACTCTTCAGCTTCAGTCCAATTCAGAATAACAGGAACCCATTTATAATTCCATTTAGAAAACTAATGTAAACCAACATACAAAGCACAGAAGTAAATGTAAAGAAATATTATATGAAACAGTTTTAAAGACACTAGACATCAGACAATGAAGAGCAGCAATGTCTGAGAGATGGGGATGAAATAAAAGAGGTTAGCCATATAATTTTCCACAAAGACCTGTAGATAGTGTGGGTAAAGGAATTGGTTGGGAACCAGCAATCTCTCTGAATTGAGGAAATGGAAATGAGAATTCAGGAGAGGAGGACCAAATTGGTTAAAGTTTTGCAGTGCATTGTACCAGAGAGAGAGAGAAGAATGAGAAAAGAGAGGAGAGATCCAGAAACATGAAGAGGGTATGCCCAGAGACTTCAGCTTGGAAAAGAACCAACTGAAATGAATTTGTTGAAACAATTTTTAGAGCTCACACAAGGGGTGGAATAATTTCTGACACAGTCATTCCATGGGAAACCAATTAATTTTGTGGATAGTGAGTAAAGTACTCAGAAGGATTCTGTCTCATTAGTGGGAGAAAATTAGCAATTGACTAAATGCTGCTCTGAAAGCTTCTGATAGAATTTAAAAGCCAGAACCAAAGGATCAAATGGCTTCCAAGTCACATAACTGTGCTCTAGAAAAATCTCAAGACTACTTCTAGGAATGCAAGCATTCCCAGCAGCCACAAAGGCAAAATTTACCATGCCTGATAGCCAAGAAAAAATTACCACTCATGCACTAATGCAAGGAAGCAGAAAATAGACCCATAATGAAGGTGAAAAATCAGTCAAAACCAATCCATAAATGACACAATGAAGGAATGAACAGACAAGTATATTAAAACAATCATTATTTTGCATTCAGTAAGTTCAAGAAGCTAGAGGAAAGATTGAACATAGTAAGTAGAGAAATGGAAAATATTAAAAAGAGTCAAAATAGAAATTTTACAGAAGAAAACTGCAAGGGCCAGGAAGAAAAAATACACTTGATGGGATTAACTGAAGGGGCCCTTGGTAAAGAAAGGATTTGTGACATTGAAGTACTAGTAAGAGAAACTGACCAAAATGAACATAGAAAAAGAGACTGAAAAAATATGAATAAAGCACCAGTAAGTGTGGAGCTTTAAAATAAATGAAGCAAAAAAAAAATGAAAGAACTTTAAGAAGAAATAGAGAAATTTACAGCTACAGTCAAAATTCATTGCTTAATAATTGATAGTATAAGTAGACAAAAATTGAGAAAGCATATAGAAGTCTTGAATCTTCTAGATCCAAACAAATTACCATATTAATCGAATTGATATTTCTCAAATATCCTATCCCATAGCAGCTTAATGTTCATTCTTTTCAGACACATATAGAACATTTACCAAGATAGGCCACCATCTTGGCCATAAAATTAGTCTCTACCAATTTCAAAAGGCATTAAACATACAAAGTATGTTCTGAGAAAATTGTAATTAAATTTGAAATCAATAACAGAAGATCTTTGGAAAATTCTTAACTATTTTTGTGTTTAGCAAGGATGCAGAATTCAAGATAGCATTTATACAATGATCAATTGTGTTTCTATATATTAGAAACCAATAATTAGAAATTTTTAAAAGTACTATTTGTAACAGAATAAAAAATGAAATAGGATAAAAAAATGAAATAGACAAAAATCTGGCATGGCAATATATTTAAAATATCAATTCTCTCCAAATTGATTTATATATTAAATACAATGCCAATTAAAATCATAGCATGTGTTTTTACAGAAATTAGAAACTGATTCTAAAATTCATAGATAAATAAAAGGAACTGGGATAGTCAAACCAACTTTGAAAGAAAAACAAATTTTGGAGAATTTTACTTCAATATTCCTGATTAATCCAAAAATTATTGTAAAGCTATAGAAACCCAACTATAGTGATAAACACATAGATCAATGAATAGAATTGACAGTCCCTAAATAGACCCACGCATGTATGTCTATTTGATTTGGCACAGGTGCTAAGACAATTCAGTGGAGGAAATTTAATCTTTTCAACAAATGCTAGTGCAACAATTAGATATGCATATGCAATAAAATGAAATTTGATCCATATTTAAATCTTATATAAATATTAAGTTAAAAATAGATCATAGACCTAATATATAGTTTAAAACTATACAACTTCATGAAAAAAAGAGAAAATCTTTATAACTATGAACTAAGTTTTCTTATATATGATACATTAACCATAAAAATTAATTAATTGGACTTCATTAAAATTAAGATCTATGTTCCTCAAAATATACTTGTAAGAGAATGAACAAACCAGCCACCAACTGGGAGAAAATATTGAAAATCACATAATTCAATAAGGAAGTTCTATTTGGAATATATAATGAGTGCTCAAATCTCAATGATAAGAGAGTAAACTAATTAAAAAGTGGATAGACACTTCATCATAGGAGAAGTATGGATGTCATTTAAACACATGAAAAGTTATTAGGGAGATGAAAAGTAAAAATATAAGACTTACTAATCTTATATTAGTAAGTAAGTAATAAGACTTACCACTGCAGACTTACTAATATATCCAAAATGAAAAATACTGACCTGTTCTAGTTTGCTAGCTGCCAGAATGCAATATACCAGAAACGGAATGGCTTTTAAAATGGGGAATTTAATAAGTTGCTAGTCTACAGTTCTAAGGTGGAGAAAATGTCTTAATTAAAGCAAGTCTATAGAAATGTCCAACCTAAGGCATCCAGGGAGAGATAACTTGGCTCAAGAAGGCTGATGAAGTTCAGGGTTTTTCTCTCAAGTGAGAAGGCACATGGTGAACACAGTCAGGATTTCTCTCTCATCTGAAAAGGGATTTGGTGAACACAGCATCATCTGCTAGCTTTCTCTCCTGGTTTCCTGGGAGGCATTTTCCTTCTTCATCTCCAAAGGCCTCTGGCTAGTAGACTCTTTGCTTCTCATGGCTATGTCATTCTCTGCTCTCTCTGAAATCTCTCTCATTCTCCAAAATGTTTCCTCTTTTATAGAACTCCAGAAACTAATCAAGACCCACCCAAATGGGTGGAGACACGCCTCTACCTAATCGAGTTTAACAACCACTCTTAATTGGGTTACATCTCCAGGGAGATGAACTAATTACAGATTTCAAACATACAGTATTGAACAGGGATTATTCTGCCTTTATGAAATGGGATTTTGATTAAAACATGGCTTTTCTAGGGTCCATACATCCTTTCAAACCAGGACATGACCCAATCAAGAGTTGACAAGGTCATGCAAAATCTACTGGTGGAAATGTAATATATGACAACATTTTGTAAACTTTTTTATTTCCTTCAAATGTTAAATATATACTGCCATATGACCCAGCCAATCCACTCTTGAATATTTACACAAGGGAAATGAAAACATATCCATACAAAGATGTATCCTCATAGCAACTTTATTCATAATAGCCAAAAACTGGAAACAACTCAAATATCATTCAAAAGGTGAACAGATAAGCAAATTGTGGTATGTTTATATAATGCAATACTGCCTGGCAACAGCATGGTTGTTAGGCAAGCAACAACATGGTTGAAAATCAAAGCACTTCTGCTGAGTCAATGAATATAGACACAAAAAACACATACTATAGTATATATACATATAAAATTCTAGAGTAGGGAAACTAATCTTAGTGACAGAAAGCATATCAGTGGTTGCCTGGAGATGAGAAGTTGTTGAGAATGGATGAAGGGCTACAAAAAGGGTGAGGAAACCCATAGGGGCAATAGCTAAGTTCATTATGTTGACTTTTGGTTTTTAGTGATGGTTTCATGGATACATACCTATGTCACTATATTATTTGTGCAGTTTAAATATGTACAGTTTATCAATTATACTGCAATAAAGCTGTGAAAAAAAGAAAAAGAAAAACCAACCAAAAAAACCTCTGGATAAAGGAACCAATGGGGCTTAGCCACAATTTAATATTCAGAACAAGATTCTTATGTCAAAGTAATTATTTGAGGTCAGTGTTTATCATCATGTTGGGCTCCTCACTTTGGCTGCCAAATGTAAGGTCACATAGTAAAAATGTCCAGCAAGCCACTTAGTCCAAACACACACACAGTAAAAGGTGGTTACAGTTCAAATATGGTTTTATTACTGTCAATGAGTATTTATTGAGCATTAACTGCTTGTCTTACAATAAAGTCAAAACCAGAGATTATCTGCTGCTACAATGATGAAATTCTTTACTCAGTAGTTTGAAACATAACCAATGTCAAGGGCCCATGGTGGCTCAGTGGTAGAGTTCTTACCTGCCATGCCAGAGACCCAGGTTTGATTCCCAGGGCCTGCCCATGCAAAAAATAAATAAAACAAAAAACATAACCGATGGCAGCAGCTAACTATTAAATTAGACTATAACTATGATGACAAAATAACTGAAACAAAGAAGAAAATCTAGCTGATTAGAAAATCTTGCAGGAGAAACTTCTGAATGTTTGACATATTTTTTAAATTTTGTTTTTCCTTTTTATTCATGTTATTCAGCTCCCTGTTATTCAATCTGGTTAAAAAGTTCAATGCACTCAAGATAGTAAGGAAATAAAAAGAAGTGCTTTGGATAAACAAATAAAGGAAGCATGTGGATTAAAACATTTTTCATTGATTATAAGTGGCTTTACTATGGCATGTCAAAGTCTTAATTAGTTTTTTAACCACTGAATAGTCAATATGATTCAAATATCTACTGTTTGACTAAGTATATCATCTGATCTAAGTTCAAATATAAACTGCCAAACAGTGCTTCTCAGATTCAATTGTGCATATGAGCTAACTAGGTATCCTGCTAAAGCATAGATTTTTATTGAGTATTCTGGAGTGAGACTTGAGATACAGCATTTTAAATCAGATCCCAGGTGTATTAGTTTCCTATTGCTGCTGTGACAGATTATGTTCTAGTTTGCTAGCTGCCAGGATGCAATATACCAGAAACAGAATGGCTTTTAACAAGGGGAATTTAATAAGTTGCTCGTTTACAGTTCTAAGGCTGAGAAAATGTCCCAGTTACAACAAGTCTATAGAAATGTCCAATGAAAGCATCCAGGAAACAATACCTTGATTCAAGAAGGCCATTGAAGTTCAGGGTTCCCTCTCAAGTGAGAAGGCACATGGTGAACAGGGTCAGGGTTTCTCCCTCATCTGGAAAGGCATGTGGCAACATGGCATCATCTGCTAGCTTTCTCTCCTGGCTTCCTTTCATGAAGCTCCCCTGGAGGCATTTTCCTTCTTCATTTCCAAAGGTTGCTGACTGGTGAACTATCTGCTTCTCATGACTATGTCATTCTGCTCTCTTAGAATCTCTCACATTCTCCAAAATGTTTCTTCTTTTATAGGATTCCAGTAAACTAATCGAGATCCACCCAAATGGGTGGAGACATGTCTCCACCTAATCCAGTTTAGCAACCACTCTTAATTGAGTTTCATCTCCAGGGAGAAGATATAATTACAGATTCAAGCATACAGTATTGAATAGGGACTATTCTGCCTTTATGAAATGGGATTTTTCTAAAACATGCCTTTTCTAGGGTACATACATCTTTTCAAACCAGCACAGGTTACCACAAATTTAATGGTTTAAAACAAGAAAATTTTATCTTAGAGTTCTGCAGCTTAGAGGTCCAACACCAGTTTCAGGCGGCTAAAAACACAAGATGATGATACAGTTTTAAATTATATATTGGTTGCCTCTTTCTTCTCCTTTCCTTAGGAAAAAGCCAATTGGTTCCTTGGCCCACCTTTTCAATCCATTACTTTCTATAGAACACTCATATTATTAAATTGATTTTTTTCCTATTATAGCATTGAGTTATTTATTGAAAATAAGAAAGACAATCATTTATTTCATATTAACTTTGAAAAAGTAAAATTATGCCTGCTTTTAACATCACAGTTACAATCTCCAGTGAAAATGGGATCATTGAAATGTTCCCATTTTCATGACCAATGCCCCCATCCCCCCAGTGAGCTAATTGTTAATATAGGCAAAACTTTGAAGAATTATCTAATATCTACTTTCTAGTCATCTCTCAGTGATATATGGTTTTATGGCTAAAGGCAGATGATGCCAAATTGTTGCTCCCAGATGAACGAAGTTCGCCTTTGAATGCCGATGAAATCTATGGAAAGCCTGATTGCTGGACACTGAAAGAAGAATATAGATTCCAGTATCCTGATCAGAATAATCCATCATATTTTACTTCAATGACACTTTGAGACCTGTAGTTTGACATTCTCTTACAGCCTTTTATTCCCAAGCATGTAAAATTACTATACTTTTAGAATGTTATCTGTGTTTAAACGCTGTGCTCACTGAAAGACATATGGTTACCTTATACCTTATATTTTTCTCTAAAGGAGATTTTTATTTCACACTAGGATTTATGTGCTATCTCTGACAATTTGTGAAAAATTGCAAGCCTCTGCAGTAGAAGGAAACACAAAATAAGAAGGCTCTAAAACTCACCTGTCCTCTTTTAAACCTCTTCTTTTTTTAATGCATCTTTTAAGGCTAATTTCTCACTGAAAAGTGGGGTGACTGAAACTTTAATGTAAAGGTTATAGAAAAAAGGCAATTTGGTCAATGACTTGACATGCCCCTCTGCTGGCAAAAGGTGCTGTATTGGGAAGACTGCCATTTTGGCAACATTAATTCTGCATTTTTAGATAACACAGCAGCATCTAGTCATAGTTGACCTATTGGAGTTGAGATGATTCATTGAGATAATTTTCTTTAATGAGACTATTAACTTTTAACAATTACCAGGGACTATGGTACTAGAAGAGAGGATTGAGGACCTACATATAAATAGGGTGCAAAATTCACTGGCAGGAAGGGAGGACCATTAAAGTTGGCTATATGAAGATTACCACACAATTAACTATACTTCAGAACTCCTACCTACCTAAATGCCTTTTTCCTCTCTGTCACTCTACATGAAAAAAAGGTTGGCTGTAAATAGTCATAGGAATGATGTGAAGTTAATATACCTGGACTTACTAGGCTCCCAGCAGTATTCTGACTGTATTTCCTCTTAGAAAGAGCTAGCTGGGACATGAAGAATCTTGAGCAACATTCCAGACATTTAACTAAATGGCAACTGCAATGTATTAGGGAAATAGCAATTCCACTGGAATAAGGAAGTACAAGAAACCTCTTTGGGCTTGTATTCACTGCCTCCTAACGTTTGCTTGAAAAGCATTCAAAGTTAAAAGGTATAGTATACTAGAAACACTAGGGTACTTTAAGCTTTCTTGTTTTAGGCATTCTAGCTAGAGTTAAGGTATGCTAGCTAAAGTACAAATAATATTGTTTTCTGGTGGTTAATAAACAATGCATTCTCTCAGAGTTGAAATTTCTCCAAGTAGGATGCTAAGAGAGATACAAATATCAATTATCCATAGCATAGCCTCCATATTTGTGCCCACTGAGAAGTTAAATATAAGAAATGCTTCATTAGTGTGTCCTTGTAGTCATTGTATTAGTGTGCAATCTTTTAATTTGCTGTTACTTACAGATGCATCAATGTAATGGGCTCTAATCAGCAAGCCATCCTCCTTATTGGTTGCTTCTCACATGGTCAAGGGCATACTAATGTGCTCTTGGAATGATTCCCTCTTTCAATCACTTTGTCAATAATCTCTTAGAATACAAGTGGATTCTTTTCATTTAGAACAACCAGGTGGCTGAAGAGAGTTTGTTAATAAGCAATCAGCAAAATCAAAGGCAATAATGAAGCCCTTCAAGGTTGCGTACTGTATTGCCTGATATACAATTTCTATTTTGTGAGTAAATATACTGTATGCCTAACAGTTGAATGACTTTGCTGATGCGACATTCTACTCTTTGTGAACTGATTCAGCTTTGAAGTTCTCACTGCCAGGAGAGATCTAACATCTGTTTGAAGGCATACCTTCCGCTGTGGGTGGTCTTCACTATTGGGAAGTTGGGTTTTCTACTGACATTGGAAGTTTTCAGTAGTGCTTGTCAATATGTCTTTCATTTATACAAAGACATAAAACAGAGCCAACCACAAAAACTATATTGAATCTGTTCAGCTAAATGGCAAAAAACACATTCTGTAATTAGAGATATTTTCTCTAAAAGCTATACTGGGTTTCAGTGTTCCCTTACAAAATTTTTCTTGCTCATCACAATCTACTTTGAGTCAAAAAACTTTATTATGTTCTCTATTACTTTTACATGGATTAGAACTTCACTTTTCTGATGACATTAGCCAATGTTTCTTTTTCTTTTTCCTTAATACAATTTTTTGTCAATGTCGTATCCAGTGTCAATTTGAATAAAATTCAAAGTATAGATCAGAAAGTATCTTTAGAAAAGTTGAGACAATCTCCTTCCATTTATTGATTGTAATTTAGATGCCTTCAGTTTTATTTTTTAAAATTGAGTTTCAGATTGCATAATAGGTTAATATTTAATGGAGAGAGAGAGGCTGATTAGTAGCAGACATCATTCTGAAATCAGAATGTTCATTACCTACTGCTTTACCTTCGTTCATCCTTTAGGTCTCTATAAGTGCCCATAAAATTCAATTTGTTCTTGCAACTTAAAAATTCCAAACTCCTAGTCTATAGTTAGTTCTGTTTCATAAAGAACCCCTTACAATCTGTAATTTTCTTATTATATTCTGAATACAGTGGCACATGAATATGTATGTTTGTGTCCTTAAAATTATTCATTTACCCCCAAAATATGGCAAATGCTCATCTCTTATAAATATTTTTAATCTCTCATGATGTCAAAGAACCAAGGTCTTAAAAGTTATGAAAAGGAGAAGGGCAAAACAACAATGCATTGGTGCATGAACACACTCCCTGTTTCTCAGAAAGGCTTGGCTCTGATTTGTGAATTTTCAAGAAAGGGAAATAGAATGAAACAAATTCCAAATAATCAGAGATGTTTATCTGTTTTTCTTTTGAAATATCTTTTATGTTTTCTGTCTTCCATGTAATTCGTTATGATAATACTATCTCTGATGGTGCAAATACAAAAAGGAAACTCATATGAGCAAGGTTTTTGGTCAAAAACTGGGCTTCGGTATTAATAATTCATCTGCTGTATTGATTAACACATTTTATTCAACAAATATTTAAGAACCAACATCTCAAGGCAGTTATTAAGTAATTTATGATATTGCTGTTATCTTGTTCTCATGGTGACACTTTGTGACATTTTATGAATTCCTATAAAACAATTCTCAAGAAGTTTCCTGGATCTGGTTATAGACAGTAAATAGAAGTACTCTGTATTAGTCACAGTTGTTCCAAGACAACCAGAAAGGGATAGTCTAGGGAACAGATACAAAATTAATTTAATCTGGAAGTTCCAGATTTGGCTTGCATGGATCCTAGTGGCAGTGATTTATATCAGAATGCTGAAGTGTCAGAACAATGACAAAACAAGTCCCGAGTAATGGAACTGAAAACTTGTCACCCTATTTTCTATTGCTTAAGACTCTTATGGAAGTTGACAACTTTGTTGTCAGAACTGGGACACTTATATAACCAGGGAGGGCTATTTGATGTGTTCATGTGATAAAGCTACCAGAAAGTGAAGAGGGACTGGCAAACCAAGTTAGTTCACATTTAAATAAGCACATTTAGGACCAGGTAGTCCCTGAGGTAGCATCAGGTATACTTTAGGACCCAAACCATATGTAGAAATGGTCAGGGCTTTTTTAAACTTCAAAATATATGAAAGCTGAACTCTCAAAAAAGAATGTTGCAAGAGGACAGGAATTTTCTATATGGATCCACCGTGATGTGGCAGTAATAGTCATTAAAAGAAGATAATTGAATTCAGTACTTTGTTTTTTATTTCACTGAGGAAAAAACATAAAACAAAATATCTGAACTCATCCCTATGCTTCCACTAAGAGCTCCACCAACCTTTCTGCATATCTCTGCCCACATTCTCTGTGTTCATTGTTGTAATAAATGGAGTGCCTCCATCTTTTCCAGATCAAAACTCTGAAATTCCACTCTCTTTCACCTTTTTCTTTTCTTTAATAGAGAACCTGTGGATTTACATAACAATTCTGCATAAAATACAAGATTCCCATGTATGACAGTTGGGTTCTAGTGTCAACTTGGCCAGGTGGCAGTGCCCAGTTGTCTGGTCAGGCAAGCACTGGCCTAACCATCACTTCAGGACAATTTCATGGCTGATAAACCAAAAGGCTGCGTTATCAAATCATCAGTCAGCTGAATGCAGTTGTGGCTGATTACATCTATGATGAACTAAGGGCAGGTCTCCCACAAATAAGATAATCCAATCCGCTGGATTTGATCTGATTGGTTGAAGACGTCTAAGGAACAAGAGAGAATTTCCTGTTTCTTCAGCCAGTGAGCCTCTCCTGTGGAGTTCGTCAAGACCCTTCATCAGAGTTGCCAGCCTCGCAGCCTGCCCTATAGGTTTGGGACTCTTGCATTCTCACGATTGTGTGAGACACTTTTATAAATGTTTTATTTATAGATATCTCCTGTTGGTTCTGTTACTCTAGAAAACCCTGACTGATACACCATATACCACACTGTTATTAACACCTTGGAACATCTGGTACCATTGATGAAAGTACATTTTTAAAATTTTATGATTAACCATACCATAGTCCATGGTTTAACTTAGGGCTCACTGTGTAGTACAGTTCCATGAATTTTTTTTTAAACTTTTATTTTGTTGCCACATATACAATCTAACATGGCCCATGGAGGAACTCTTTGCATTTTGAGACTGAACGTTCCGTTTCCTATCCCCATCATGTCCCCTGGTAACCTATTCTCTAGATTCTGACTCTATGAGTTTGCTTATTCTAATTATTATGATTCAGTGAGATCATACAATATTTGCCCTTTTGTGTCTGGCTTCTTTTACTCAATATACTATATTGAATCTTCAAGATTCATCAGGTCTTCATTCCTTTTTATAACTGAATAATATTCCATTGTATATATAAACCACACTTTTTTACACATTCATCAGTTGATGAACACTTAGGTTGCTTCCATTTTTTGACAATTGTGAATAATTTCTCTACTGTGAATAATTGTGACAATTTTCAATTGTGAATAATTTCTACCCTGTCAGCTTTTTTAAGAACCTCCCCAATATTTCCTTTCTATTTCCTTCATCATTATTTTTCTCACTCTCTACTACATAATTCCCATCAGCATACAAAATGATCTATCTTCCATCTCAAATATATTTTTAAAAGTCCCTTAACCTCATCCAATTTACAATCTTTGTCTTATCCATATTCTCAGTGGAACAAGAGTAAAAGTCTTCAAATGCATTGACCATACCTTTCCTTTCCACATTGTCTTCTTGGATTAACTCTTAGTCAAAATTTTGTTACATTCCTCACACCTGCTTTTGTTCAAGTTATCAGTGGTCTTCTTATTGTTATTCCAAGGTCGGCCTAACTGCTGACTTATGGTGAGATCTGGCACAGCTCATAATTCTCTCACCTAATTTATTTATTTATTTTTGCATGGGCAGGCAAAATTGAACCCGGGTCTCTGGCATGGCAGGTGAGAACTCTGCCTGCTGAGCCACCCTGGCCACCCTTGAATAGACATTTTACCAAAGAATACATATTGATGAATGATGAGCACATAAAAAGATGTATATCATAAATTATTAGAGAAAAGTGTATTAAACCCACTATTGTGGCACAAAACCAAGGACGAGGCTTCAAGCCTCCAGGAATGTTACATGGAACACTGGAAGAATCGGGATCGAGGCTCAGAAGTCTCAGGAAGCAAGCTTCATTAGTCTGTGCACACAGGGCTCAGCTGAGTCACCTCTGAAAGTTTGAGCCCTCAACAGGGGTTGTCATAGGATTTTAAGGGAAGCACTTGACTACATGCTTATGTCCAGAAGGGAAGGGTCTCTACAGGAATTTTTCTTATCCTGCCTACGTGCAATTTCAGTCATCTTCAGGGCCTGGGAGACTTCTCAAAGGGGAAATGGCCTGAGTGAACAGGGGCCTGCCTGCTGTGAGAGGAAATGGCTTGGACAAATAAGGGCTGCCTGCTACACTACAGGATACCATTCCACAAATATTAGAATGTTTTTTTAAAAAAGTAAACTCAGATACCAAGTGCTGACAAGGATGTTGAATAACTAGAACCCTGTACTGTGTGGTAAATGGAATAGCTTTTGGAAAATTTGGCAATTTCTTATAAAGTTAAATACATATTCCCATATAACCCAACAATCCCACTCTTAGATATTTACCCATGAGAGGTAAAAACTATTATTCTAACAAAAAACCTATACCTTTATGCTTCAGTACCTCAATCTAAAATTCCTGCAGTCCTTCTTGACACCTGTCTTTCTTTGAAGCTGCATATTCAACTACTGTTACAAATATTGCCATTTTACTTTCAAAACATATCCAGGCACTTCTCATCATTTTCTAGGTGCCACCGTCACCTCTCACCTGGACTGCAGTAATTGAGCCCATTTTTAATATTTGTGGACCCAGGGTAAGAATAAAAATAGCACCTACATACCCACATCCATATATTTAAGTTTAAATCATTATAAAAGTGTCTAAATAAAACATAGTAGCATTGGAGGAGTCAGGATTTGACCCTGAATCTCAGCCACCAGTTTGTAGGCTCTTCCCTTTTCTTCCTACAAATCCTTTGTGCTAGTTTGAAAGGATTTATGTACCCTTGAGAAGTCATGTTTTAATCCTAATCCCATTTTGTAAAGAGCCGTTTCTTCTAATCCCTCCACTACTGTATACTGGAAACTTTAATTAGATTATCTCCATGGGGATGTGACTCAGTCAAGTGTAGGTATTAAACTCGATGAGGTAGAGATATGTCTCCACCCATTCCAGGTGAGTCTTGATTAGTTTACTGGAATCATATAAAAGGGAAACATTTTGGAGAAAACTGGAGGTTCAGAGAGAGCAGAGAAGAATGACAGAACACTACAGAAACATGAAGCAAAGAGTCCACCAGCCAGTGACTTTTGAAGATAAAAAAGAAAAATGCCTTCATGAAACAAGAAGCCAGAAGAAAAGACTTCCGGGAAGATGGCCAACTAGAGCAAACTGAGATTAGCCCTACTTCATGGAAAAGTTAGAGAATGGACAGAGGGGTGATTCAGGCAGCAATTCAGGAGTGCAGCTGACCTGGGAGAGCCTTCTGCACTGCATGTGGCAGCCCTGGTTGCAGAGGCCAAGGAACTGAGAGGTAGAAAGCTGGAGTCTGCGGGGATGCATGGAGCCACGGAGCCTACAGGAGTGCACAGACGGGTACACAGGACTAGGAAGTAACCCAGGCCGCATTTCTTGGGTGCACTACCTTCACTGGTGCAGCCCCATGACCAGTGACCCCACACACCTGAATCCCCTCACTCACTTCCATTCCCCATGCTCCAGGTGCCCCCACCCCACCAGCCCCCCAGTACACGTACCTGCTCCACACCCCCACCCCAAGTGCAGCTCAACCCACCTCTTCTGCACCCCTCCCAAGCACTGCCTCCCCCTCCTTGTTCCCTGCAGGATGTTACCAGCACATAAAGGTTGCAAGCACAAACCTCCATATCAAGCTACCCCTGCCCTCCCTTTCCTCCACCCATAGTGTCACACAGCCTCACCCCACCCTCCCTGAGCTCAGCGCATCTGTTTACGGCACTCCCAGGCCCATGCATGCCCACAGGCCCCCAATCATGTCATTCAGCTCTGGAAACTGCACGTTACAGCAGTCCTAGAACCACACGTGCACACCACCCTCAGTCTCATTTCCCAGCTCTGAAAAGTGCCAACCTGCACAGCCGGGTCACATCTGCCCCCAGTCCACAAAGGCATAATGCCAACCTGCTTCCACAGCTCTACACATGCACACAAAAGGACTCATGCCTTAGACCAATGCTTACCAGGGTTACTTCCCCCAGACCGGTGCACCCACACAACTACATGCTCCCTGGTCACTGGGCACCCACGTACACAAGCACCAGCATAACATCCCCAACCTGCACCCATACCTGCCCTGAAACAAATCACCATACTGAGTGTTCCACCCTATGCCCTGCTCCCTGCTATACAACCATCCTCAAACACAAAGCATTAGACTACTGAAAATAATCACTCCCAAAATAAATCAATCAAGATATTACATGTGACGAAGACAGCAGAAGATCACTAAGCATATCACAATGCAGACAGATATAGCTCTGCCTAATGACCACATTAAAACACCTGAGGAGACACAGATGTTGGAACAACTAATCAAAGATGTTCTTACAACTCTACTTAATAAAATAGGCAGGATAGCAAATAACATAAAGGAGATCAAGAAGACGGTAGAAGAGCACAAAGAGGAATTTGAAAGAATAAATAGAAAAATAGTGGAAATCACAGAGATTAAAGACTGTTGACCAAATAAAAAATGTACTAGAGACACACAACACCAGGTTTGAAGAGACAGAAGAAAGAATAAGTGATACAGAGGACAGGAAAATTGACTTCAAAGACTCAAAACAGCAAATGGCAAAAAGATGGAAAAAATTGAATGGGAATTCAGGGAAATGATAGAAAACCAAAGCACACAAATATAAGAATCACTGGTGTCCCAGAAGGAAAAGAGAGGAGTAAAGAGCTAGGAAAAGTAGTTGAAGATATAATGGGGGAAAACTTCCCAACTCTCATAAAGGACATAAATATAGAAGTCAAAGAAACCAAAAGAACTCCAAACAGAATAAATCCAAATAGGCCTTCCCCAAGGCACATATTAATCAGTCTGTTAAATGTTGAAGAGAAGCAGAAAATCCTGAAAGTGGCAAGAGAAAAACATCTACTACATATAAGGGAAATCAAATAAGACCGAGTTCAGATGACTCAACTAGCATCCTGGAGGTGAGAATATGATATATTCAAGATCCTGAAAGAGAAAGATTTCCAGCCAAGAATTCTGTACCAGCCAAATTGTCCTTTAAAATTGAGGGAGAGATTAAAGCTTTCACAGACAAAGAAATCCTGAAAGAATTTGTCAACAAGAGACCAGCTCTATAAGAAATAGCTAAAAGGAGTTCTGCCAGCTGAAAAAAAAAAAAAAAAAAACACAGGAGAGGTAGGTCTGGAAGAGAACAGAATTGAAGAGTACTACTAAGGGTAATTTAAAGAATACAAATAATAAGAGGGAAAATATATAGATCTGACAAATAAAAAAGATAAGATAGTGGAATCAAGAAACACCTTTTCCGTAATAATTTTGAATGTTAATGGACTAAATTTATCAATTAAAAGATACAGATTGGCAGAATGGATTAAGAAACATAATCCAGCCATATGCTGCTTACAAGAGAATCATCTTAGACACAAGGATACAAATAGATTGGAAGTGAAAGGATGGAAAAAGATCTTCCACATGAGCTGTAACCAAAAGAAAGCAGGAGTAGCTATATTAATATCAGACAAAATAGACTTTAAATGTAAAGAGACAAAGAAGGACACCATATACTAATTAAAGGTTCAATTCACCAAGAAGATATAACAATCATAAATATTTATGCTTCCAACCAGGAAGCTCCAAAGTACATGAGACAGACATTGGCAAAACTGAAGGGAGTGATAGATGTTTCAACAATAATAGTAGGAGACTTCAAAACACCACTCTCGGGTGGGCCACGGTGGCTCAGCAGGCAAGAATGCTTGCCTGCCATGCCAGAGGACCTGGTTTCGATTCCTGGTGCCTGCCCATGTAAAAAAAAAAAACACCACTCTCCTCTATAGATAGAACAACCAGACAAAAGATCAACAAGGAAATAGAGAAGTTACCAGCATAAAGGTATAATCAGAGATTTATAATACAGAATACAGGGGACTTAAAGATACATAGAAGCTAGAGATGGATGAACCATAGCTGATGAGGTTGAACTCCAAGGTAAAGAATAGATAGGAACAAAGGTAATTTCCTGTGTCTAGAAGTAATATTACCATACTGAAGATGAACAAGATTGAAAGGGGTTGTATAGGCCTTCGGGTCCCACTGATTCACACTAGAAATGTAAATGAGTTCTTGTAAGAATGACTTTGAAGATATGATTCTTGTATAAAGAGTGTTTAAGTCCAGGGTACAGGGTGAAAAACTCCATTGCATGCTATGAGCCATATTCAAAAGGAAACCATCAGCACTACCACAGCAACAGCAGAAGTAAATAATGGGGTGAGGGACAAGAGTTAAGAGGAGGTTTAGATCTCTTATTTGATGAAGGTGTGTTTATTGGTTTTCTGTCTCTTGGGAACAATGATATTAACTAAAATTGAGAATGTTGATAGACTGTGGACTTTGGGCCATCTACATGATGCCCAATGAATGCAGGTGGCTGAAGGATACACTGTCAGAGAAGTAGAATGGCAAATGATGGTGTCTACTTATGAACAAAGGCTGTGGTGCTACAAAAAGGAACAATGTTGTGAGGCATGCAACAATATGGATGAACATGTGGGACATTTGGTAAGACAAAATAAGCCAGAAACAAAAAACATTGGTATGGTCACCTTCAGAAAACGCTTATAAGAAAGCAGGGGCCTAGATTGTAAGCTTTTAGAGCAAACACATTGTGTTAGTTAGATTCAGTTGTCAACTTGGCCAGGTGAGCATACCTAGTCTTGTTGCTGCGGACATAAGCCAATGGTACGTGAACCTCATCTGTTGCCAATTGCATCTGCAGTCAGCTAGGAGGCGTGTCTGCTGCAATGAGTGACATTTGGCTTAATTGGCTGGTGCTTAAATGAGAGAATGCAACGTAGCACAGCCT
>PVIY010029221.1:0-32278 GCA_004026745.1 Myrmecophaga tridactyla
AGGTTGACACATGAAATTAACCATCACATGCTCTATACCACCAAGCTAAAACTCCCCCTTTCTCTCTGTCCCAATCTCAACCACTAATATACTTGCTGTCTCTGTGAATTTGCTATTTCTAGACATTACATACAAGTGATGGCGTACATTTATTCTATGTGCCTTGCTTTTTCACTCAGCATGTGTTCAAGGTTCATTCATGCTGCAGCATGTCTCATGACTCCATTCCTTCTTAAGATCATTGTGTACGTGCATCACATTTTGTTGTTTATTTATTGATGGACATTTGGATTGCTTCCACATTTTTGGCTATTGTGAATAACATCACTATGAACCTTGATATACATTTGTTTGAGACCCTGTTTTCACCCAGGAGTGGAACTGCCAGGTCATATGGTATTTCTGTATTTAATTTTTTGAAGTGCTGCTTGTATTAGTCAGAGTTCTCTATGGAAACTGTATGTCTAAAGCTAAATCCACTAAGTACCCTCACAGTAACCATTAGGCCAGTGCTTGTCTTACCAAACAACTTGACACCATTACTTAGTCAAGTTGACACATGATCTTATTATCATACTGCCACTTTTCTTTCCACAGTGGGTGGACCATTTTACATTTCCAGAAATGTACTAGCCTTCAAAATTCTTTGCATCCCTTCCAATACTTGATATTCTCTATTTTTTTTTTAATAAATAGCCATCTGTATGGTTGAAGTGGCATCACATTGTGTTTTTACATTTCCTTTTCCCTAATACTTAATGATATCAAGCATCTTTTCCTACCCTTATTGGCCAAGAAATTAGTCATTTTAAATGTTATTAATGTGCCAATTCTTCAAAGTTACAGGATACATCCCATCTATACACTTGGGTCAATAAATAAATTTCATAAAACTTAGTCCATCTCCTCCTAAAAGACAGAAATTCTGATGTATTCATTTTTTATTTCTACCATAACAAATTGCCTCAAACTCAGTGCTGTGAAACAAGTCAAATTTACTACCTTAAAGTTCCAAATGAACTAAAGTTCCATTTAATCCAATGACACAGGTCTCATTGGACTAAAATCAAAGTATCATTAGGGCTCTGTTCCTTTCTGGAGGATGTAGGAGTAAATCTCTTTCCTTGCCTATTCCAGCTTCTAAAAGTTATCCACATTTCTTGGTTGGTGGGCCCCCCTCCTCCATTTTCAAAACCAGCACTTAGGACCCTTGTGATTACATTGGGTCCATATGAATAAGACAGGATTATTTCCTTATTTTAAAGTCAGCCAATTAGCAATCTTAATTCATCTGCAACCTTAATTCCCCTTTGCCATGGAACATAACATATTCACTGTCTCATGGATAATTTTGGAGGGACAGTCATTCTGCCCATCACTGTTGGCATATCAAGATTGTTTTGATTTTTGTTTCCGTAGTACAATACATCCTATTTTCCAGGGAAAGATAACTAACCAATATTGGATGCCACTAGTTCTAGTTTGCTAGCTGCCAGAACGCAATATACCAGAAACAGCATGGCTTTTAAAAAGGGGAATTTAATAAGTTCCAAGTTAGCGTTCTAAGGCCATGAAAATGTCCCAATTAAAGCAAATCTATAGAAATGTCCAATCTAAGGCATCCAGGGAAAGATACCTTGATTCAAGAAGGCTGATGATATTCAGGGTTTCTCTCTCAGCTGTAAGGGCACATGGCAAACATGGCAGCATCTACTGACTTTCTCTCCAGGACAATTACCTAAAGAAGCTCCCTGGGAGGCATTTTCCTTCTCTCTGTTTCATGGTTCTATGGCATTCTGGTATGGCTTTCTTGTGGCTGTAAAAAGTGGCTCTCTCCAAAATGTTTTCTCTTTTAAAGGATTAATGGGTCACAACTCCATAGAAGCTATTGGATCAAAAGTTACCACCCACAATTCTGTGGGTCACACCATAGGAACAATCAAAATGCTCCCAGCCAGCAATATCGAATGAGCATTAAAGGACATGGCTTTTCTGGGTTCACCATAGATTCAAACCAGCACATTGCTGTAGTTGCCAGGCATTGGACTACATGCATTATCTCATTTAATCTCAGGTGTTTTGGGGGATTTTAAAATCTACTCTACATTGGTGAAATAGATGACTATCTCCCCTAGCAGCCTGTCTTTGTAATCACAATTGTTAACACTGGTTTTATTTAAAGGCCTTCAAAAAAGATATGCATTTTAACTGTGATAGAACATGCATGTCACTGAGTTGTTGAAATTGATTGGAGGAAAGCAGAAAAGGGCCTTCTTGCTGCTTCTCCCACCTGCTCTACAGTGATACTGCTTTCCATCCCCCAGTGATGAAGGCCACCTCATGTTTCTTAGCTTTTCCTGTCACTCTGGGGAACTAAATTAATGGTCCCTTTATCTTAGAGTTAAAAAAAGAAAAAAAAAAGGATTCCACTTTGTTATTAAAAACATTCATTTTATGATATAAAGTTTCTCCTCTCCCTTCAGTTTGGGCCATTCCCAGTCTGGAAAATCTTTCCTTGAGGAGGCTGTTTGGTTTTTACTCATTTCACTTCTTTTCTTCTTTAATGATGCTTCTATAACTCTATAGAATCCTTTTTGTGAGGCAGGAAAGGATTCAGGAGGAAGAGCAAAGCCGGACGTAGCTGGTACAGCTGTAAATTGTATGGGACCCTTATCCGTGACAGATGCAGTCTCCGATCCTATCCTAGGATGTGTTTATGATTTTCTCAGAGACACTTCCTTTGAACCAAGTTCCCCTGATGAGATCAGTGCTGTCCCCAGCAGGCCACTTTGGGCTGCCCTCCCAGAGGAAATTCCCTCTAGGATGGCAGGTGGGCCATGGAGTCAGCTTTCTAGCATGAGGCCCTTGTGTAGCCCCCATGGGTCTCTCTCCATGGGCTGCAGCTTTCCTCCTTTCTCTCTGAGGCCAGCAAACCACTGCAGCTAAACTTTTGCTTTTTAACTTCTTTTGGTAAAACTCAGATACTAGTTTCAGCACCTCCCAAACTATTGGGCACATATATCTAGATGTCCAAGAGGTTTTGTTTAAACCTCTTTCTTGCTTAAAGTGAAGGGAAAGCCTACCCTTTGTTTTCCCATGACGGACTGAGGGAGTAATGTTTTCTCTTTCAAAGAAATTCTTATCACTAACCCTGTGAGCTGCCCTAACTCTCCAATGCTTTTTTTTTTTTTTTTTTTTTTTGCCTTGTACAGTCTGCAGGTGGTCTTGAGCTAATGTCACCAAACCGATTGTATAAACTCTCAGGACATAATAAAGTAGGCAGGATGGTTTGGTAGCAAAAAGTACAGGCTCTGGAGCCTGACAACCTGGGTTCAAACGCTGCTCTGCCAACAACTTCTAAATAGGTCATTGAAACTCTCTGTGCCTCATATCCTAATCTGTGAATGGGGACAATAGTAGATATTACTCATCTATCTTACAGAATAATATCCAATAATATGGAGACTTAATAAATATACGAGTCTTAGCCCAATATCTGGCAGGTAATAAGCGCTCAAAAGTTGTTAACTATCATTTACATTCTCTTTTTAGGTTACCTAGCATCTCACAGTAGAATCTATTACCTAATATATTGTTCTCAGCCTTGGAAGCCTCAGCCTAACCAGAAAGAGAGGATCCCATTTTGACATCTGTTACATTAGGTTACTTGTGTGGTACACATTTATTATTAGGCCTTGCCTGTCCTGCAAATGCTTTGTGGTAGTTTACAATAAAAGACAGATATGTAATAGTGCCAATTAAATAAGGATAAAAGCCTTAATGGCTTATAAATTACTGAGGTAGATGATTAGAAATGTAAGCCAATACTATTTCCTAAAACTGAGTATTAATTTTAACTTTGGACTGATCAGAAATCATAGTGACTAAAGGAAATATGATGGTATAAGGTTCTCATCTAACAAAGAGAAAATGCTACTTTATTGAGTTATGTAAATGTTTTAAAGGGTTGAATATGCAAGAATTTTTTCTATAAAACCCCATGAAGAGGGCAGGAGCAATGAAGATAAAAAAATAGTCTTCAGATGGCCTTTCTTTATTCCAATATCTTAACTAGTCTATGTATTAATATTCACATATTAATCAAATCCAGGGTTCTCAAACTTTAGTTATGTTGTATAAGAATTATGCAGGGTTTAAATGCAGGTTCCTGGGCCCATTCCCAGAGTAAACAGGGCTGCAGAGGGATCAAGCAGCTCAATAGTGTCTGATACAAATATGGCTTAGAGCACACGTTCAGAAAGAAGCACACAATCTAATACATCACAACTATTTAGATATTGGTATAAACCACTCAAAAGTCACGGACACTATGAAGAGCTCTTTTCGTTGTGTGCAGATTATGTTAATTTCTGCTTTTCTTCTTTGCCTCACTCAAGGTGTTCATTTTTTTTCCCAGTGAATATTAATCCTATATTGGAATAAAGGATTGGGGTCGCCTTTGAAGACCCAGATCCCATCCTACATGCATCGGCTCTCTGTCATTTTCAGGGTAACAGAGAGTTACTTTGTAATGATATATCAAATGCAAAGACAGAGCTAATTATTTAGAGGAGTGGAAAATGCAAATAATGAGGAAATATTGCTAACTAATTGTAAAGGATTAATATCCATTGGAAAAACATGAGCAAATTGAGGGAGGCAAAGACAAAAAACAGAAATCAACATAATCTGTACACAACGAAAAGGAATGGCCAATAAACATGTGAAAAAATGTTCAACTTCATTATTAAAGAAATACATACAGATTATAATAATATGACATCACTTTTTAGCCATCATATTGGGAAAGTATAAAACACGTGTCAGCACTTTCATAATGAGAAGAATATGTGGAATATAATGTTGGAGAGAAAATTGCTGTAGTTTCTTATGGGAAATCTAGCAGTGTATATAAAATTCTGGAAGTGATAAGATTTAACTTAATGATTCCACATCTAGGACTTGAAACTAAAGAAATAATTGGCAAGTGTGCCGAGATTTTAATTTAATGATGTTTATCAAATTGGTTTATATACTAGAGCACATAAAAAGCAATTACAATGCCCAACAACTGGGATTTTAACAATTGGTTAAAATCATAATATTCATTACAATAGAATACCATTGTAACTATTAAATACTATGATGTATTTCTATATACATATATAGACATGGCCACAAAAATACCTACAAAAATATTTGAGTCAAAAAGTTATAAAATAGTATGCATGATATGATACCATTTTTATAAAGTAAATCTGATCATGTCATGGGGAAAATATCTGGGTTTTATAAGCAAAATGTTAAAGATAGATACTTAAAGATAAAATAAGACTGGATTTTAGATGCCTAATTTTTTCTTTATAACCTTTCTTACTGTCTGAAATTTATGATTAGAGAGTATAATTATGCATTTTATTTTAGAAAATTAAAAAGTTATTAATTATATTTAAAACAGAACTTTATCTGACTTGTATTAAACACAAAATACATTATTCACTAACATAATGCTATGACTTTCCAATGAGATCAAGAAAATCTACATGTTAGGTGGGTTTACATTTTTCTTCTCTTAACTACTTCCTTAGGGGTCTAGCTCTTGTAAAACATCTGGGATTTAAAAAAAAATCGAAATTGAATTTGAAGACAATATTCTGACCTATACTTTTAAAGTATTATGTAACTTTCCCAAGAAGAAAACATTTTGACCATTGAGGCACTTTTGGTATATTTTCTCCAATGCCTCAGAGATTTTCACATAAAATAACTCTACCTTGGATTACACAATAACTTTGAAAATACTGTTTGGGGAATTGTGCTCTTCCAATATTATAAGGAGAAAAACAGCCAAAAAACAAAAACGCAAGCAAAAAACACTACTCTCGATTATTTTTACCTTCATATTTTCTTGAAAAGCTGATTTCTGAAGTTTAAAGAAAGCTTGGAACATCAATATCAAAATTGACTTATCTCTTCTGGTGTTTTCCGAAAATGAATGTGATTTTTCAGTAAACTCCTACCTTGACACAGTTTGAATTTGAGACCGAGAATGTTTTACCTTTGCTTAGTTTATAAGCAGCTCCATTTTTTTCAGAAATGATCAGTTCAGTTGGGAATTATGATCATGATCATGATTATTTTCGAAATGGCTTTGCAGTTTACAAAGCGCTTTCACACACATTGCATTATTTTCATTTTTATTTTGTGACATCCCTGGGAGGTAGCTATAGTAGGTATCATTTTTGCTATGAGAAATTTGAGTTACAAAAGGAAAAGCTATTTTTGTGAGATCTAATTATCACGACCCTACCTTGTTGCATCAGCAGTGCTTTCCCAGCCTATAGGATCTTTGGGTTGAATCATGTAATGTATACTTTACAGAACAGGCTTATCTTAGTTCCAGAAAATCACGATTGGTAAAGAAACCTTGAGTTCTGATCCTGTCGAAGGATGTAAACTCCTGGACTCTATGCCTACCAGAAACTACAAGGTCACCAAAAGAAAACAAGACTTAATTACAAAACCTTCAGAAAACAGAAAAAAAAAAATCCTTAAAATTCTAGTAATGAGATCACAATTCTGATACTACAATTTTAATAACTAATGATATGCTCCTGACCAAGACTCTGTTTTCTTGACATGTTAAAAAAATTATAGTTTGCAAGGCTACAGAGCTCATTCATAGAACTGTAATTCAACAATCTATGTGAAGATTATTGATTTATTGGCTGATGTCTATGGTCAGGTTCATGAGTCAACTTGGCCAAGTTGTGGTACCTGTTTGTCTGGTTGGGCAAGTGCTGGCCTGTCTGTTGCAATGAGGACATTTCATAGAATTAGATCATGATCACGTCAGCTGCAGCCACAGCTGATTCCATTTGTAATCAGCCAGAGCCGAGTGTCTTCTGCAATGAGTGATGCTTAATCTAATCACAGGCAGCCTTTTAAGGAGGATTCAGAAGAGACAGGCTCTATTCTTGCTACAGCTGGGAGCCTCTCCTGTGGAGTTCGTCCAGACCCTCCATCGGAGTCGTAGGCTTCACAGCCTGCCCTGTGGATTTTGGACTCTGCATTCCTGTGGTCACGTGAGACACTTTTATACATTTTATATTTGTGAGTGTTTTCTATTGATTCTGTTTCTCTAGAGAACCCTAACTAACACAGCTGGTGATTGGTTTTAATCTAAAATTGGCTTCAGTTCCACTTCATGAAAGATCCAGGGCTGTCTAGTCTAGTATTTCCCAATGGATAGTCCATTATGTGGTTTACTTGGCCACCAAGAAATTCTCTTTAAAAAGATATCTGGGGTTGAATATATTTGGAAAGTCCAGCATATGGAATTGCCCTCTTAGACATTCATTAATTATATCAGCACAGAAAATAATATCAGTATATAGATTAACATATTAAAAAGTTTCTTCAAAGTGGATTACCCAGAGTATGTCAATTTTCCCCCATGAAATCCATTTTCTTAATATCTATTAACATTCCACAGATCCAAAATATCATGTTAATAAACTAGCCAATTTTATTGTCCCAGAAACTCAAACCACTTTTGAGGTGATTGAAAAGAAAATCTGCCAAAAATACTTTCTGTGTATTATGAACATTATGTGATACTCATTTTGAATTGTTTTAGGTTATTAGTTTCACCATACTTCTCTAAAAGTAGTATTTGCAGTCTTTTGGGAATAATGGAGCCTTACATGTATTACCAACTATTATAATTTTGCAGCACAGGTGCTGTGACATATATATCAGGACCTACAGGTATAACCCAAAGCAAAAAGAAGTATTACCCATTACCCAGGAAATAATACAAATTTAATCTTTAAGCATTCAAAAATGTTTTTGTAATACTTAAAATGTTGAAATACATTGAAAATAAAGCTCATAAAACCATGGCCAGGTTTCTGCCATCTTTACTGAAACACTTACGAATATTCTATAACAACCATAATTGATTAACTAAGACTATTCAGAGTATTTTATTCTATTGAAACTGAAAAAATATGGCAGAGATTTACCTTGATATATATTAGTTTTTTTGAGCTACAGGATTAAGAGGAATAACAAAAACAAGAAGTTTAGATGCTTAACTCAGGCATAACTTATTTTGATAATTTCTATTTCTGACAAAGTAATTAGCCATGTTTATAATACATTATACATACATACATGTATATATATATAAATGATTCACATTCATATATATCCATATCCAAATCTATCTCATAAAATATGGTGTGTTCATAAAGCCACTTCAGGAAATGGGCTTTTATTTCTAATAATTTTACTAGTACAATTTCTAATAATTTGAGTTCTAAGAAATTCAGCTCTTCTCCTTGGTGGCACACGTGACAGTCAGCTCATCACCAGCATCCGGCCTGCCGAAGCCTCAGAGATTAAGAAGAAAGCCAAGATGTTCCCTTGACTTCTTCTATACTGACACGCCAAATTTAAGTACAACTGGAAAGAATAAGAACTATTTCTCTAGAGGTCTTTCCTTAGGAAAGTGAATGGCAATCATGAGGGCAAACATAAGTCATGGCAACAACAAAATAACACAACCTGTGCTGCCCAGCCAGTCCTGGAAGTTCCTAGAGAAGCAGACAACTAGAGGGTGGCGTATTAATTGAAAGCAAGTATTTCTGGCTGAGAATTTTCCACGTTTTCTCCAAGAACTTAGAAGTCATGAAAGACTGAAAAGTGTAGTCCATTAGAATCACCAAGCAGGATCTTTTGTGCATTTGGCCTTAAAGAAAACCAAGAATCTCTATTGGAATTCATTCATAATCCTTCCTTCCATTATTCCCTCCTTCATGTGCACTGTAAAATTAAAATCACTGTCTTTTGGGATAGACTGATAGAGCTTTATTATTTTCTCATCATCTAAGCTTTGGCAAGTTTCTTAATCTTTTTATGTCTCAGTTTTCTCATCTGTAAATGAGAGATAATTATCCTAATTTCACAGAGTTGTTGTATGGATAAAGGACATATATATGTAAAATGCTACTAATTACTGGCTTAGAGCAAGTACTGCCTAATAGACAATATTGTTTTATTCTTGTTATTCAAGTCCATCACTTTGTCCAGACTAATATGAAAACATCCTTCACGCCTGCTATTTGCTATGTGCTTTCCCCCATGGATGGTTAGCATGCTTCTCTCTAAACTTTTCTCCCATCTGCTCCCTCTCTTACATCCCCTTCCCCATGGTCAGCCTTGCTAGAATTAATTTACAGCTGGAACAGAAAAATTAATCTTTTTTTCCTGTGTATGTCTGTTTGCCTGACTTTTACTGTTGGCAAGAAAAGAAAGAACAGTTGGATTTATGCTGTGCTGTTTAAAGTCCAAACCCCCCTTAAGTGCTCCAAGGGCTAGTTGGTTTGTTGATGGCTTTAACCCAGCATAACAATTTAGACAACCTGATTTGACCAGTGGCCAGAAGGACATAACATACTCCACCGGTAACTTCTGACTTGAGCTCTCCTGAAGCCAAGACTCATTGTAGCCCTCTCGATGGTTCAGTCTGAAGTCAAAGCACATCCATGTATGAATAGGGACTATGTCGAGTTTGCAACCGGATGGCTGCCAGACCTGCAGTGCTTTTCTCAACCGTATTTCTCTGGCCACACCATATCCTCGTGTTAAAACAAAAGCCTTATTTGAGTATGCACTGTGGAGTGCTTTCAAATATCCACAATTATGAAATGTTTGCCCCTTCATGATCCCTTTCCTAGACTAATAACAGTGTCCCAAATGATTTCTGTACCTCATTTGTCTCCTCACCCCCCATTCTCAGCATTGTTGCTAGTTTTCTGCTTAAAATAAAGATTTCACCAGAACATCACATAAAAAATTACCTGAACGTCTTTCCATTGCTTATAGGGTAGATCACGAATCCATGGCCGTTGTGTACAAGGCCTTCCCTAAAGTGACCCAAGTCAGGCGCATGTGTCTACAGGTCTCCTCTTAGTGCCCTGACATCCCAGGGCCATTGGCCACGCTGTTTCCTCTGCCTGAACACCACCTTATTCTGACATACGTATCATGTGGAGTCCAACTATAAGCTTCTTAGGTAAGTTTGCTCTAAACACTTTCCCCACCCTCAGACTCTAATTCCTAATACAGATAAGCAGCTTCTTATCTGTACCACAAGGTACCCAGGACTCTATTGGAGCTTATTTATTTTTAAGGGCAGGTTCTGGAGCCAGGGAAATGGAACACAATCCCAACTCGACCAATTACTAACTGTATGGTAATACACTTACTCATCTGTTCTACCTCAGTTTCTGCAGATGCAAAGTCGTGATAATGCTAGTACCTATATCAGAGGTATTGACACTTATGAGGAAGTATGTTAGAAGCATTTAGAATAGTGTCTGTCAAATCATGAATATGAAAGGAACATTAACTGTTATCATCACAACTGCTTTTCCATGTTTCTGTCCTATTCCCAACTAATACATTCACCCTTTAAGGACAGGTAAAATGTCTTAAATATCTCATTATCTTCAGTTTCTAGCACCATGTTTTGTGCAAAACAAGCCCTTTATTTTATTTGTTGAATTGACAGAGCCACGAACAATTTCAGGATATTGATTTATGATACACCATCAATGCATCTGTAATATAGCTGAGCATTAGGAGAGATTTTGAACCATGCAGAGTAAATTTCTTGTCATAATAATATATCATCTAGAAGGTTCTGTAGTCCTGAGCATGTGGGTAAAATGCATGCACTTCATTTAACTGCTTGTACTCTTGCCTCCTACACCTAACTCACAACTCAGTTATTGAAAACAATCTTTTTTTAAAGTCCATTCTTTCTTTTTTTTTCTTCATCCTTTCCTTGCACAAATGTTTATTTAGTGACAACTACACACAAGCACTGAACTGGGTCCGGGGACTGAGAACTGACTAAGACATAATGTCTTCAAGGATTCGCATTCTCCAGGAAATGAGCAACAGGCAAGTCCACGTTTCCGTACTCTGGAGTGTGGTGTGAAAGCCGTGAGCAGGATGCTGTATTTTCACAGAGGTGGGGATAGGACTGACTCCTTGTGGATGGTGGGTGACCATCACTAGAGAAGATTTGGTAAAAGGCAGGTTACAATGGGAAAAAGAGTGAATGGGAGACAAACAGGACCATGGAATATTATTTCAGGAAATGAAGATGTGAAAAGAAATGTAATGGCTCAAAATTGACTACAGAGGTAAGATAAAATCAAGGGTTAAAGGATATAAACTATTATAAGTGTAAGACAACTTGCTTCGATTTGCAGCAGACTGATGGCAGAGAAAAGAAGGAGAATGTTTGATGTAGGTGTGCTTCCTGAGGAGATAGGATAATCTGGCATCCAAAAGTACACTACTCATGCCCTGTAAAAGGCCTGCTTATGGTGGTGAAGTGCCATATATCTGCAAGAGTTTAAGAGCCATAGAAGCATCCAATTGGAGCAGAAACAAACCGGGGGCAAGGCACTGAGAATGCACTGTCTGCTGCAAAGGCCACAAGAGTGTATTATCTGTAGAGACTTTAAATATAATAATAAAACCTACAGAAAGTCAGTCTGCTTTTGGTGTTTCCCTTGCACTGGCAATTCCGAACAGTGTTAGTAACAAAATATTTCTCATCAATAAAATCTTTGACTGTTCAAAGTTCTATGTTAATGCTGCCCAATAAAACTTTTGGCAGTGATGAATGTTTTATATCTGTCCTGTACAAGACACTGGTCACTAGATACGTGTACCTATTGAGTGCTTGCAATATGGCTAATGCAACTGAAGAACTGAATTTTTAATTCATTTAATCTTAATAAATTTAAATTTCAATGTACATGCACTCATCTATTCTTCAAATTAGCACATTTTTATTACCTATCATTTAATAAATATTTTATTGAGCAGAAAGTTAATTTAGAGAATGTCCTAACATACATTTGGCCCCCAACACTCACAATCCCATCCATGAACATTTGTTTTGAGAGTAATAGCTTAAAGATTTGGAACCATTCAAGTTTGCTTCCCGTGCATGTATCTGACCCTACTTACCTAGTTTTGCATTTAAACAACAGATCAGAAATAGACAATTCTAGTGATTTTACAGTGGTTGTAAAATCAAACAAAACCTGCCTTACTTTAATTTTATCCCTCTTTTGTATTAAAAATTTGGAAATTGCGAAAGTTAAGACTAGGAAAGAAATCTGTAATTTCATAATCCATTGCTGTGATAGATGATTATGTAGACATATTTTTAAAAATATATATTAATGTAACTAAAATTGTTAACTTATTACTTTTCTGTCCTATAACATTTCTTTTAGTTTTTCTAGCACATTATATATACAAAGTTCTATAAAAAATTTAACTGTTCACAAAGTTTTCTGGCCTGTATTTATCATTTATATCATTCCATATTATTACTGAAAATTTAGAATGTTAACATGTGTCAAATATGCCAGTTACACCACCATATTAGCGGTGTCTTAACTATTGATATAATATAGATAATCATACTAGCTATATACAATAATATATATATATATATATTCTAGGAAATATATTCTGGGAAATTACTCTTCTCAGATAAAATTGTAGGAAGGTCTCATATTTGTTTTGGAACCCAAGGGGGCTCTCATGACTTCTAAGCCAAAAAACAAATGGTTGACCTAACCACACACCCATTCACTCTGCACAGATGTGCCATGAAGCCTTGAGGAGCTGTGGGTATGGTGGCAGGGAGTATAGTTCTGGCTGTGGATTCAAATCTTGACTCTGCAATCTTCCAGGCAACTTCTTTAACCTCTCTGGCTCTCAGGTGCCACTCTAATGAAACAGGAAGTAAAAGAAGTAAAAGGTATATTTTGGGTGGGTCACGGTGGCTCAGTGGCAGAGTTCTCACCTGCCATGCCCGAGACCCAGGTTCGGTTCCTGGTGCCTGCCCATGCAAAGAACAAAACAAACAAACAAAGGGCATATTTTAGGATTACTCAGTCAGATAATATGCAAAATGTCTTGGACAGTAGGTGCCCCCAAAATGGTAGCTATATTTTTATATTTAAAAAGCAATGCATGGCAGGCCACGGTGGCTCAGCAGGCAGAGTTCTTGCCTGCCATACCAGAGACCCGGGTTCAATTCCCAGTGCCTGCCCATGCAAAAAAAATTAAATTAAAGTTAAAAAAAAAAAAGCAATGCAGGGCAATGCAAAGGTGGTGCAGTGGCAGAATTCTCGCCTGCCATGCCGCAGACCCAGGTTTGATTCCTGGAGCCTACCCATGCCAAGAACAAAAGAAAAGCAATGCATCTTCCTAAAATATCTGGCTCAGCATACCCAAGTATCAACATCTCAAACATCTTCCTCTATAGAGAAGCCTATTTTTCAGTAATAATAAATACAATTATTTTCCTTTGCAAAATGTTTGAGGAGTTACAAGAAAATTATATCTTCTGCCACATACACAAAATAGAACTTAAAAAAAACTAAACTAAAAATAATCTCATTAGATTTTAGGTACTGATTATTAAAGTTAAAGGTAGCTATTTAGGGTTTGTTTTGCGTTCTTTTATTTTTCTCTTAGTTAAGAGAAGTATTTTGTTTTGTTTTTTAACCTTTGTTTTTTAAAAAGTAGAAAATCCTGCAGTTGAAACAGTATCTTTTTTTAGAAGGCTAGTTTTATGTTTGTGAAATTCATTCTGTGCCTCATGATGGGCATAAGTTGAATTTTTTTTGGAACTCTGTACCATGATCCATCTACTTACTCAGTCTATTAGATGGAAAAGGATGGCTGACAGGTCAAAGTAACCCAACCCACTTGGGAATAAACTTTGCTAGCGATATTGAACAGGTTGAGTAAATAAAGAAACAAGATGATAGATAGATAGATAGATAGATAGATAGATAGATAGATAGATAGATAGATAGATAGATAGAAAGATAGATAGATAGATAGATAGACAGATAAAAATTGGTATTTTATAAACTACCTAATTTTAATTGATTTTTATGCCTGAGGAACTTTGTATGTTAGGATTAGCAAATAAACGGCTCTGCCTGAGTAATTAGCTTGCTTGGTTGAAGTAACTGTGTATAGCCAGGTACAATGTTTCATGTTCCCCATTCTAATTTTTAATTCTTTTCACTGTAATTCCCCAGACCAGACATATGCTTTTGACTTATAAAAGGAAACAGTAAATTGAATACAGAGAAGACAGACTAAAAAGTATCAGAGTCAAAGGTGATGGCCCTTTGGGTGAGTAATTTTATGATTATTGATTTATTTTGACTATGAGGAAGAAAAGGGAAAAACCAAACTGAATTAATATTTCAATACCTCAGAGCTCAGAGAGCCATTGCCAGAAAAGTTGTTTAATGAAGAAAGGCCTCCTGAATTTTATAAGCTAGTGAAATGGAGATAATACGGAATAACATTTTTATGATAAAGTTGATGATCCTTTCATCTTCCTGGTTTCATAGTTGGGTCTAGTATAGAAATGCAAAAAAAGAAAAAAAAATCATTTTTGATCCTACCCCTTGAAAGATTCTGATGTGATTTATCTTGGGTGGGGCCTAAGCCAGACAGCAATAATTTTTAAAGCTCCTAATGTGCAGCCGGGCTGGAAAAACAGCTACTGGGATACGAAAAATGACAGAGGTCATGTGAGATCACGTATGCTAAGGGTCCAGACCAGTGCCTGGAACATAATAAGTACAAAAAAAATTATCGTTTTATTCTTTCATGAGCTCAGTCTAAAGAAGATGACACATTGGTGTGATTGGCTTATGAAATCAATATATTGAAAAACATCTGCCTTTCACCAAGATATGACTCAAAAGGGGTCATAGAATTCCTCCTACTGTTATTTGTCTCTACAGTTGAACGCTTCTCTCATGTCAGATGTGTCACCATAGCCAGCATTATCGTCGTTACCCGTGACGTCATCAGCAGCAATGTCCGCAGCTAGTCTCTTAGACCCTTTCTTGGGGGATCACTAGAGTTATCAGTGGGGCGTGTTGGATGGAAGAGTGTCCAAGGCAAATTTTGCAGTTCTTAATGAGGACTTTATAACTTTTTGCCAAGAGAAATTTAAGTCTGTGTACACATAGTTAACGACTGAAATAATCAAAAAATAAACAGCTTGTTAGTGAGCTTTGGGATGGAATTTCCAGAATAAGGGCCAAAGGAACTTAATTTAATAACATTAAAAGTGAAGGGACCAGGAGCATGCTCTGTATGGCTATTATTTTTCTTGTGAAAAACTCATTATGCTGCATTGTAAACCTCGAGAGGTAACATGTTGTTTTTATTTAATCAACACTGGACCCTACTCTGCTGTTTGCTAAAAATGATAACATTTTCTCTGCAATTTCTGAGAGAAGATATGTGCCAGTAGTCAAAATTTTATTTCCGATATGCAAATAAAGCTAAATGGCTTAGGAACTGTAGGGTTATTACACTAATTAATGAAATAACCATTTTACTTAAGGTAATGCAGAATGGAGATAGGAAAGAGCTAGATGGACCTGGCTCCCAGTCCTGACTTAATACTCCAGGAAAAAGATAATTAGCTATTCTGAGCCTAGTTATTTTAGCTATAAAATGGAAATATAAATACTTCATAAAATCACTGTAAGATTAAGAATTTAGTATGTGGTAATATTAAAAAATATTCACTGATCTTTGAAATAATGTTAGTTTTCAGTCTATATCTCAAAGAAGGTGCATCCAGTTTCTTTCTTCTCTGAATTAAGATTAGTTTTTCCTTTATTGCACTTTGCATCTCTCAAATGTGGAAATCTTTTTCCAGGCAAGAAGAGTGTTTCCTATCGTATATCAAGCCACAGTACAATCAAAGATCTGCTGACAAATGGTACAATTTCCATCATATTTTTAAACGTAGTTGAAAAGAAATATTCATGATCAACCTTGAGAAAATGTGACAGACTCAAACTGTAAAAACTTTCCTGGAACATTTTTCAAATCTCAAAGTATGATTTTACATTTATGTGCAAAAAATGAAAGAAAGAATCATGATTACAATATTTCAAAGCTTGTTTTCAAATAACTACATGGGCTATGAGTTTGGGAATTTGAATAAGAAATTTTCTTGCAGTCTAAAATACCATATGTTCAAAATACCTCAGTTCAATCAATACAGCATCAATGTCATGGCTGAAAACCATCACAATTTGAACCTTTTTAGAATTCACCCCGTTGAGTAAATTGCTTGAACTTTTCTAACTGGGATCATACTGGAAAATGGCTGGCATTTGATTTGTAATTGGAGAAAGCCTCTCACAAAATCTGATATTTTTTTTTAAAAGGTAACAGTGAGTTAATCAATTATAGTAAATGAGCTGTAATAACATAGAAGGCAGATATATATATATTAAAGATAAACTTTGTAACTTCTCTTATCTGGATGACATACAAGCTTAAAATGTATGAGCATTTTATTGATCTAAAGTAACTTTGTTGCTGTCAATGACATTTTTTCTTTGTAGATGATATGTGATGCCCTATTAGTTTCCTGTGGCTGCTGTAACAAATCATCACAGACCTCATGGATTAAAACAACACAATTTTTTTCTTTCTTACTTCTAGGAGCCAGATGTCCACAACCAGTACCACTGGGCCAAAATCAAGGTGTGGGCAGAGTTGCACTCTCTCCATAGGCTCTAAGGAAAATTCCATTCTTTGCCACTTCCAACCTGTTATGGTGCCAGCATTCCCTGGCTTGTGGGACATCACATGAATCTTCAAGGCCAACATCTTCAATTTTCTATCTCTCTGTGCTCACATCAACTTCTCCTCTATGTATAGTCAAATCTCCCTCTGTCCTCTTGCAAGACATATACATGCAATTGCATTTAGGGCCAACCCTGATAATCCAGAATAATCTCCCCATCTGAAGATCCTAAAGCTAATCATATTTGTAAAGTCTTTGCCATATATGGTAGCATTTACAGGTTCCAGGGACTAGGACCTCATATTTTGGGAGCCGTTATCAGCTTACTCCAGAGCCCTAGTCGAATCCAGTCCATTTAAAAACTAGTCTTATAAGAAGGCTATCTCAATTATTGTCCCCAAATTTTGATTTTAGAAGAAAGAGATTAAAACAAAAATACAGTTGAGGAAATATGAAAGTAAATATATTAGGAATGAGTGCTATGGGTATGTCACTAATTTTCATGAAAATAAAGTCTCCATACTGCAAACCAACATAATTAGTGAGAAAGGCCTTATTATTCCTAGAGGTGAAGTTTAAGCTTTGTATCTTTAGAAGAAGTTTTTTTGGTATAACTTATTTAATTATTTCTCAACGTCATACAAAAAAATGGGCTGTAGGGAAACTTTATTTTACTCACAGAGACCACAGAGTCGAAACACCCCCTTTTGGGAATTGGGGCCCAAAAATAAATGCGGAGACTCACTCTGGTCAAGTCTCATTTGGATCAGAAGCTGCAGAATACTTGGATATAATCAAACTACTTTCTCTTTTGCCAGGTATTTTAATTAAGTCAGTAACGTAAAATTTCTAATAACCAGGACTGTTATAAACCATATACATTTTGGGCCTTATATTGCACAGAAATCATGATCTTTTTATCTCTTCCCAATTAACATAAAGTCCCCCTCTAAATTGACCATTTAATAAGTACTTAATTAATACTCACTGGTAATGATGATCGTAATAAGCCAAAAGCCTGATTCTCCCTTCAGATATTGAACATGTTTGTAGGCAAAACCCTGCAAAGAACTATTATTATTTCTTATCTACATTCATAGAACAATTTTCTTAGGGGTTTATAATTATTTAAATATGCACGATTTCTTAATGTAATCAAATGCTTTCTAATCAGACAACTTTGAAGAAACTAAAAGAAAGATAACAGAAGTCTTTTTCTATTGATACACTCAAGTCTCCTGGTGTTCAGAAAATGAAATGCTTGTAGTTTAGAAAAATAAAGACACATGTCTCAAAAATTATTTACTTATCATTTCTTGGGATGACAAGCATTATCAGAACAACTGAAAATCTATAAAGTTTTGTTATGATGGTTCTGATGAGAATGTATCACTGTTGTTAGCAAGTACAGCCTTAAAAAGGGTGGGGCGGGGTGGGGCGGGGCGAGCCCAGTGGCTCAGCAGGTAGAGTTCTCGCCTGCTATGCCAGAGACCCGGGTTTGATTCCCGGTGCCTGCCCATGCAATAAAAAAGAGGGGTGGGGGAGAGCATGGTAATGTACTAAAAAATACCATTTTATTCATTTAAATTATATTGAGAATTGAATCATATACCATGCAAACGGCATGTTCAAGTCTTGGGAGTGCCTCTCATTCTGCCAATGAGAGTTTAACAAATTTATAATGGGGATTTAGAGGCATTTTTACTTGTAGTGTAAATGCATTTTCTCAAATAACACAGCTTATGGAATTTTTATCTTTTTAAAGCACAATGGGCCTATTTGGAAAGCCAGATTATGTGAAAAATAAATATTTATTTCATTCTTCCTATAAAATACATGTAAAGAAAATGTTTTCAAGAGCGTATATTCACTACTTGATTGGATCTATCAACCATCAAATGTATGGCATTCACAATTTCAGAAGAAGAAAAAGAAACCTTAGAACAAAGTGATTAATGCTTGTGTGGTCAAATGAGTGTTGTTTTTGTTTTTACTAGTAAGCTATTTTATTAGTGCACTATTATTAAGTGATATTATTAAGCTTTGAGATTAGGACAGAGGCCAACCTCCCTCTCATCTCTGGATATAAACCTGGGTGGGGGTATATGGTTTAAGCAGAGGGGGTCTGTCCTACCTGCCATCCTCTCATGTAGTTGGGTGGCACCTGACACTCTCATGTTGGGACCAAATATAGGAGTCAGGGAAGAATAGCAGATTGAGGCAGAGGGAAGATTTGAGACTGTGTTCCACTTGGTGTTGGCTTATGTCAGATAAGAATATCAGAATTTCCCAGAGGCCTCTGATAAGAGGCATAGAAAAACTGAGGATGGCAAACCTGGAAAGAAGCCAGGGGTTGAGAGGTGGAAATTTCAGATGCTGAATCTGCCAGAAAAAGACAAATGCAGCCCCTTGACATCCACCCAAAAGACGGAACTAGTGACCAGCCACACCTCTAAGACATCAAAAGAGGGAAAAATAGACATCTCAAGGGAAGCCAGTCACCTACCAGTAGATGGCTATTGAACGAATATCCTCACCCCAGATACAACCTGAGAAAGGAAGAAAGTGAAAGGACACCCTTTGAGAGAGGAAAACCAGCCCTGATGGAGAAAGTAAATATTAAAATTGAATCAAAGTAATTACTTCAAACTTATAAATGGGTAACATTTAAGCGGAGCATTTCATCTCCATTGCACCCATATCCACAATTACAAGCTTACCTCATTTATTGCACTTTGCTTTATTGTCCTTCACAGATATTGTGGTGGTTGTTTTTGCAAAATAAAGGTTTTGCAGCAACACTGTATCAAGCAAGTCTATTGGTCCTGTTTTTCCAACAGTGTATGCTCACTTCATGTCTCTGTGTCACAGTTTGGTAATTCTTGCAGTATTTCTAGCTTTTTCTTTATTATTCTATCTGTTATGGTGATCTGTGATCTTTGATGTTACTGTTGTAATTGTTTAGGGTGTCCCAAACTGCACCCATGCAAAAAGAGCAAACTTAATCAACATTGTGTGTATCAGACTGCACCACCAGCCAGCCGTTACCGATCCCCTTCCTTCTGCTTGGGCATTCCCAATACCTGAGATATAACAATGTTAAAGTTAGGCCAATTAATAACCTTATAATGGCTTCTAAGTGTTCAAGTGACAAGAGGAATCTTGGTAAATCCATAGCTGCTATGGATAGTTAATGATTCCTCTGATGGAGCTTGGCAAAGTCACTTGGAAACATTCTGGAAAGGATTCACTTTTCTAAATGCCATTAAAAACACTGGTGATTCATAGGAGGGGATCAAAGTGTCAGCATTAACAGGAGTTTGGGAAAAGTTGATTCCAACCCTCATGGAGGACTTCAAAGGGCTCAAGACTTCAGTGGAGGAAGTAACTGCAGATGTGATGGAAATGGCAAGAGAACTAGAATTAGAAGTGCAACCTAAAGATTTAGGTGCAACCTAAAGAATTTTTGCAATCTCATGATAAAACCTTAAGAGGTGAAGAGTTGCTTTGAATGGATGAGCAAACAAAGTGGTTTCTTGAGATGAACTCGATTCCTGCTGAAGATGCTGTGAACATTGGTGAAATGGCAACAAAGGATTTAGAATATTCCATCAACTTAGTTGATAAAGCAACAGCAGAGTTGGAGGTTTGTCTCCAATTTTGAAGGGCGTTCTGTGGGTAAAATGCTATCAGATAGCATCATGTCGTTCGTAAAAGGAAGAGTCAATTGATGTCGCAAACTTCATTGCTGCCTTATTTTAAGAAATTGCCCCAGCCACCTCAACCCTCAGCAGCCACCACCCTGATCAGTCAGCAGCCATCAACTTTGAAGCAACACCCTCCACCAGCAAAAAGATTATGAATCACTAAAGGATGTGATGATGGTTAGGAATTTTAGAATCAAGTATTTTTAATTAAGGTATACACATTGTTTTTTTAAACATAATGCCATTGCACTCTTAATAGACCACAATATGGTATAAACATGACTTTTATGTACAATGGGAAAGCAAAAACGTTTCTTATTCCCCTTATTGTGACATTTATTTAATTGCATTATCTCTGAGGTATTTCAGCAATAGGATTGGAGAATTTTGAGCAAAATGAAACTATCATAGAAAATAATCTTTTTTTTCTTTTGCATGCTTTTATGAGTCTAAAGCTTTGCCTCCCGTATGCATCTTTGTAAAAGCAAGTTATCTATAACAGCTGCTTCAAAGTGAGCAAACAAGTAGAAGTTCACAAAGACTTTCTAAGAGGTACAAGTTAAGGGACATTTTTATAGAATCAATTTTCAGATCCTCAACTTCTAGGTATACTCTGTACAAATGTATCAGTTTGAAAATGCATCTGGGGTAAAGACATCTTTCCCTTCTCCTCTCTCACATCACCTTATCTTCCACTGTACCAAATATAGGCATAATCTCACTCATGAATAATCTTTATGTGGTCCATCTCTCTGGGGTGAGAAGACCTCAAGGGCATCAAACAGGTGAGTCAAAAATATCAGACTCTGGGGTGGGCCACAGTGGCTCAACAGGCAGAGTTCTCACCTGCTATGCCCGAGACCCAGGTTCGATTCCCGGTGCCTGCCCATGCCAAAAAAAAAAATCAGACTCTGCGAATCCTCCTGGGGCACTGTCTTGTGGTAGATGTCTTCCTTGTCTTGAATAGATCTCTGTTAAGTATAAAGCCCAGCATGAGAAATGAGGTTTTTTGGCTCATGTTTGGAATGTCTTGAATTTGAATAGAGAGTTGAGTGGACAGCAGGAGTGGTGCTAATTTTCACTTAAAAGCTCCTTCCATGCATGAATTAAAGAATGCATTACTCCTATGGAGAGTTCTTCTTGCCAGCCATTGATTTGTTTGCCCTCAGTTCCCCTTCTCACCATTCTGAGCTCTACTATGTGATTTAAGTGAGCTAGGGCCCTGTAAAATATGCTTTCCAAAGTCCCTTTCCTACTGGCTTCTGATTAAGTTTTTTCCTTTAGAGGCAGTAACAGGACAAAGGAAGGCAAGAGAACAGAATAAAAAGGACTTTCTTGCTGCTTCTGCTTTCTGCAGTCATGGGAAAGTAAAATGTCCAATGTTTTTTGGCAGTTATAACACCTACAGAACAATGCTTCTTTGTCAGCTGAAGCACAAGTGCTCAGACCCTCTCTGAGTCCCAGCGTCTTCATGGATTGCCTTTTCTGTGGGTCCAGCACTGGCACCCAAAGCCCTCCATTTTTCTGAGCACTGGTGAAGCCATATCCTAACTATTGTTCCTCTAGCCTTAGGAATGATAGCTCATCCCTGCAGTTAAAATACAGGCAATTGCTTTGTCTTCTTTTCTGCTTTTTCCAACCTTCTCATATCTGTGCCATCAATTCCCTGCATTAAATTCTCTATGACAGGATCCTGTCTGATAGAGAACAAAGCAAAAGAGCATCAATAAGAAACGTTGAAATCCGTGACACAGATTTCATTCAGGGAACAAATTCATGTCAAGGCTCCAGGCCTTATGCATTCATCTATCTGAGAACTGGACTATTCCAGATTTGTAAAAGGTAATCTGGGAAATGCTACCTTGCTACACAGTCTGACATCTGTGGACTGCTATTATTCTCAAAAATGAGAAAAAGCCTCGTGAGCTGCCCTTGACCCATACCTCAATCTCATCTGCTAGTCTGCATGATTTCAGGGAGAACTTGGAAATTTCCACACTTACCTCCAATAAATCAATGTAAAATTTCAAAGTGAAACATATCGGAGGTCAGTTAGTTAAATATTTTCTCCAGCATTTTTCAGGGTCAGAGGAGAAATATTTTACTAACTGCTTTCAAATGATTATTAGATTCTAAAATGTTATTCTATTTTTTTTACTCATGTCCAAATATCAAGCTTACTGTCACTCTTCAACCCTTTCTCTGTTCATTCATTAATTCCTTGAGGGAAAGGGGCCCTTGTGCAGTTTAAAGTTAATTCCTGCACTATGCTTGGAAACACATTCTTTTTCGTCCATTTGGGGAAACTGGTTCCCTGCATCTCGACTAAACCTTTTGCTCTTTGCCCTCAACTCCAAATTACCCAACCAAGCAATGACAACAAAATGGCACTGATGATGATGGTGGCACTCTTCTGGCCCCTCCATCACCTCCCTTTAATTCTATTGTGCCCTCTCTTAAGCAAAACTTTTTTTTAGAAGAGATGCCACATTTTTGTCTCCATTAACTCATGTCCATGAACCCCAATTTACCTGGCACCTCTACTTTTGATAATGTCTTATTACATTTGGCATTACTGACATTTCTTTTCTAAAAGCCATTTCTCTCGTGGCTTCCAAAACAACTTTTTCTGCTGTGTATTGTTCTGTTTCACCTTGCCTGGCATTTTCACTGTGACCACTTCCAAAGCAACATTTCCTATATCCACCCTCACGTTTTGATATTTTCTAAGATCTCCTCATATCATCTCTCCTCATGTCCTATATGCTCTCCCTAGGAATATCATGCATACCTATAGATTCAATTATATATATACTGAAGATTTCCAAATCTTCATATCCAGCCCAGGACCTTGTATTCCAAATCACTTTATTTGTATTATGGATGTCTCTATCTGGTCACTCAGGGATAGTTCAAATTCTCAATATCCAAAATTGAATTTATTATCTTCATTACTACAAGCCTTTATTTCTTCCTTTATGCCCAGTACAGTGATAAGACCTGTCTGATTGTTTTAATCAGGGATCTAGAAGTCATCCATAATTTATCTTTTTATTATTACTAATCTATCACTCAATATCAGCCTCCTTAACTCCATTCCTGCCAGCCCTCCCTCTGTTCAGGCCTCACTTGTGTCTCACTTGTGCTGCTATGACAGCCCTTTACCTAATCTAGTTCATCCCATTTAAATCCATCTTCCACACTGCTTCCAAAATAATGGAACTTTTCCTATTTAAAGTCTTTCATAGCCTCCCCCTTGCTTCTCTATTTAATAGAGTATATATGGTCTTTCATAATCTGGCATTAGTGAGATAATTATAGGTTTCTGAATGTGCTATATTTCATGGCATTTGTTATCTATTTTATTTGCTTGGAACATCCTTCCCTCTCTGACGTGCTCCACCTAGAACCCCATCTGCCAGTCAAACTTTATTGAAATATTAATGTATTGTCTTTTCTCTGTGCTTTCCTCCAAGTTCTATGTTGGAATAATAGTTTTCATCATCTGCTTCCCATTTCAGACTGGGCTCCTCAAAGGCAAATGCTATGTGCTTTTGTCTTCTTTCCCCCGCTAATTGTGTATCCATCTCTGGGACTTGGAACAGAATTTGGTTCAAATAAGTAATTAATATATAAAATAAGAAATTAATACATTTAGTTTCAACATATAAATGAATTATAGGTGTTTTAGAGTAAACAAATGACTTATGTAAAGGTAGGACACATAAATTCTCTTGAGCGGCAGAGTGGTGAAATATTATTTTCTTCAGTTAGAAAGAGGAAAAAACACACTGAAGGCTAACAAAGGAGAAGCTCAGCAGCGCTAATGATTTTTGACAAAGATAGTAAAAGGATTAAAGACGCCTTAAAGAAGATTAACTATATAATGAAGTAAAAGAGAAACTGAGCGAAAGACGTGTGACAGGAGTCTAATTCCCAGGCTTCAGCAGTAACACAAAAATGCAGCAGTGAGAGCCTGTGGAAGGGAAGTGACCATAAGAATGAAATCAGAAGGTAAAAGACTAACAAAGTTCCATAGTTCTTGGTGATGTTTCCAAGAGACTATATTACGGCCCAGATTCAGCCAGAATGACCAGCAGCCAGCATTTGGACAGCTTGCAGAAGCACTTGCAGAGAAAGCCATTCCAATTGGAGAGGCAGATTTAATTTGAAATAAATTAATATCGTGATGCACAGTTTAATGTAAATTTAGGACATTTTGATTATTATAACAGATCCTGAGAACAGGCAGTTCTTTAGATTCCCACAATATTTTCATCCTTACCTCAGTGTGCTCATAACACCAAAAAGGACCATAAAATACAACATAAGCATGATGTTTTCATTTAAAATAGATAGGTAAAATAAATAGAATCATGTTGTCAAATTATCCAATGATCCAAGTATTCTCCCAGTAATTACACCTAATGCATAATTTATTCCAGGCCTATTAGTAGATTAAAAATATCTTTTCCTTTATTGATGCTCTCTTACTAATTATACCCAGACATGATTTACACATGCTTATGAATAGATTATAACTATTGGTTGGACTTTTTTTCTCCTTTGCTAATGACACATTTCTACATGAAAGCATGTGTTTATAGCATATGTCTGTGGTATAAACGTAACAGCAATTCAGGGGGTGTTTTTTTTTCTCTCTCCAGAATTTTTAAGCAGTATCTCTCCACTGTCTTCTTCCTTTCTCTTTTACCTTTTATATAGGTCACCCTTTCTAAATCCTGCCCTTTTACTAAGCACTTGATGTAGGCACATTTCTTGAACTTCAGCCATTTCTTTCCTTTCTCCCCCATTTATTTCTTACCTAAAACCTTGCAATCTGTTTTCTGCCAGCCCCTTTCTAGAAATAGTTGTCTGAAAGGTCACCGTTGTCCTAGAGCACACCACCTCCAACAGAGTCTTCTTGGCCTTCTGTGGCATCAGATAGACGATTAAATGTCTGTTGCACTGTTACTGCAATTCCGAGTAAGTAGGATCATCTTTCTGGAGAAGAACTGTGAGATTGTATAGACAATGAGGTCAGTGAGAATGGGGAAAATTTCTACAAATAAGGCCCCTTTGAGGCCAGATCAGAAAACTATTTTACAATATTAAAATGTTTTAAGATGCTTCTTTATTGAAATCTTTCTATCCATACTGTACATGAAGAAAGCCTGTAATCCTTCTCTTACAACATAAGTCACTCTTTCATCAGAAGCCACTAACTCTACCACCATTTATTCCTCCTCGCCCTGCTAACCAGAAACCCCCTGAAGGATCAATAGTCACGCCTCTGCTTTTCTCTCTATGTACTTTTTAAGATATAAGCCATGCCTCCTGGCTCTCTACACATGGAAAGAGAAGGAAATAATAAAACAACTATTTTTATAATATCATAATGGCCACTAATGGGTGAAAGGGGAAAATAATCAAGCTCGTTTATTCTCACATTGTTTATGCCTACAATCCTGTTTTTCATATAGCAACATTGCATTCATTATAAACTGTTTCTACTGCTTCAAAAGTTTTTTAATAGCCAACTCTTCCCTCTGCTGACTTAGCCCCTTCTTTGGCTTCCTGGCTATGAAAGTCATTTGATATTGATCTGTTTCCTTCTCTAGCTTCAGGCATGTGACACATCACAGTTTTTTGAAGCTTACCTCTTAATTCCAGTTAGGACAAGGGGGAAGGACTACCAGGAAGGACTAGCTTTCTCCCATCTCAATTTCTCACCCTACATAGATCCCAAAGGAAATCTATGGTTAACCTCCTGTGCTGGTTTGAAACTGTTATGTACCCCAGAAGAGCCATGCTCTTTTAATCCAATCTGGTGAATACAGACTTATCGTGGGTGGGATCTTCTGATTAGGTTGTTCCCATGGAGATGTGACCCCCCCCCCCCATTCAAGGTTAGTCTTAATTTACTGATGTCCTTAAAAGAGCTCCTGGAGAGAGAGAAAGAGAGAGAGAGAGAGAGAGAGAGAGAGAGCTCAGAGCCGATACAGAGAGCAGATGCTTGGAGAGTTGACAAAGAAAGCCACTGGAATCAGAAGCTAAAAGAAATGCAACCCAGGAGCAAAGACCAGAAGATGCCAGCAATATGCCTTTTCAGCTGACGATGAAACCCCAGACACAATCGGCCTTCTTGAGTGAAGGTATCCTTTTGCTGATGCCTTAATTTGGACATTTTCACAGCCTTAGAATGGTAAACTTGTAACCAAATAAATTCTCATTATAAAAGCCAATCCATTTCTGGCATATTGCATTCTGGCAGCATTAGCAAACCAAAACACCTCCTATGCCACTTCATTATAGTGGGCAGACTTGTAGGGAAGACTTTCTCTAGCTCACTCATGCTTGTCCTTTTTGTATAGCTCAACTATAAGATATGAAGTACATTATGCTGTCAACCTTGATCTCTCACAGTTTAAGGGAATTCTAATGCATTCCAACATCTCAGACTTAGGTAGGAAATAGAACGCACGTGCCTACTACTGCATCTTTCTTCTTCCCCAAATATCTCCTTCTCCTCAGCGCACAGGGTCAATTATCTGGTTTGGGGGCAAGGGAAATGTCAGTGTTGCTTGTTCATATGCATATCCTAATCAGTTTCTAAGTCTTGCCTTTTAAACTTAGCGGCTTAAAAATGTGAAGTTTTTATTCTCAACTTCAGATTATTCCTAAGGCATTGAGAGTCTTTCCAAAGAGCCGCTAGGAAGGGAGTATCAGTTGTTAAAACAGGAATGGCGGGAAATAGTTCATAATTACTATCACTCCATCAAAGATGTCTCACATATATGCAAAGTATTCCAAATGTATCTAGATGCCATAAATTAATATAATATAGTCATGTGAAAGAATCATTGAAGTCATAGTCTGTCATCATATTTAATCAATCAATATGCATTAAAAGATGAACTATCCTCATGCATTATGTTATGTGTTTCTCAATCTCAAAAGGATCCAAAACCACTGGACTGGTAAAATCTACAGTCTCACGACATAGGTTATAAATATCGTGGCTGATTTAGGAACTAATTCTGAAAACTAGTAGGTTCATTTCCATTTAGGCTGTGTTCTTGAAGAACTCTCCTATCGTCCACATCTTACTTTCATTTTAGTAACTGTGGCTGTAAAACCTGTAGTTACGCCTTGTTCTTGGCCTGAGTTCCAGGACTGTATTTACAGCTGGTGTTCAACATTTCTGCTAGGAGTCCTGCAGTCCTCAAACCTCTACAGCTCCTACACCAAATTCATCATCTTACTCTCTCCAAAGTTCTGGTTTCCTCAGCACATTTAATGACACCACTTGCCTACTTCTCGGAGACATGGTATATTATTTTTTCCCCCACATTAATACTTCCTCATATTCAACTGGTCCTGTCTTCCACCTACAAAACACATCACATAACTACCTCTTTACTTCCAAATTTCTCCTAGCACCACCCCAGTCCAGTCTTTTTTAAACTTCGTATCTGCTTTACTACAGTAACTTTCTCACTTGTCTTCCTACCTTTCAGTCCCTCTTGGTAGAAATAAAAGACTTTCTTAAAATATGAATTCTGCTAAATGCATTTTTCTTCTCTGAGATACAGAATAGCATGTACTTATATGTAGTAGAGTTTCTTCATTCAGAAATCTAGTAGTCAAACCTTATTATGATGAAGATTCACTTTACTCATCAAAATCTCCAATTTCTCTATATGAACCCTCTGCCTCAGGCTAGGTTCCTAAAGCATCCATGTTCATTTTCCCCATTCCCCTTCTTGGTTTATGATAATTATCCTGCTGTACTGCATTTTGCTTTGCTTTTCTTGATTCCAATCTTACATATTCTTAAAGGCCAGGTATCATTTCTCTGACTTCTTAATGTTAAATTGAATGGTATAGAAACTATAATCTGAGGATCTTACTGTATCATCCAGTTTAAAACACTGATGACCTAACATTTAGTTCTAAAAGTCATGTAGAAATTCTTAGCATAAACATTGGTTTCCAGTCTTTTCAAGTATGAAGAATTTCTTTAATATTGAAAGATTCACAGCCATCTCAGGATAATGGTTATCCTTGTAGCATCTAATTGAGAAAAATATATATTATTAAATTGTATATGTAAATATGTGACATTTCCTCTGAATCCAAGCATTCAGCAAGTTTTTCTTGAATGTCTACATATATTGGGCCACATACTAGACACTGGGTATAAAAAAGGGAACAAGATAGACATGGTCTCCACTCTCTTAGAACTTACAGTTCATTTAATTTGTAGTCTTGTGTTCAAACCAAAGATGAAAAGACAGGTAATGTCCATATTGTCTTTAATGCCTCACCAGTTGCTTCTAATTGTCCATGTAAAATTAGTAAATTTTTGCATACTTTTCATGCTGAGGGAAATTCAATTTTTCACTCCTTTTATAAATGTGTGTTAGACTTTATATTCTTGAAAGTGGAAAAAATTATATTTGATTAGTGCAAAATAGATTGGCTCTTATATTTTAAAGGGTTGTGCCACCTAACGTGTACCATTAAAACTACACCAAGTTTATTGAATAGAAGATATAGTGGTGAGTTTTATACAAAGGGCAATATTTTCATAAATGAGATATAACTGATAAAAATACAACATATTCACTTCTGATATGTTTGCTTTGATGCCAACCTTGCCAAATTGGCGATATGCACACCATGCAAACAGCTCAAAGCTAAGCATGCCTGCTAGATGAGCTGGTGTATATAATGAATACAGAATTCTGTCGTGATTGTGAGGGAATGAAATGCCTTTCAAATCAGCTCGTGTGCACTAAAAACTGTGGCATTAAAGGATTTCATTCTGAAATTGCTCTGCTTTTTGTATTCCATTAATGAATTTTAGCTGGAAGAGAAAAAATATTCAAATAGAAAGAATATATTAATTTCTTTCTGGGGGTGGCTTTATATGGATTATTTTTGAAGTTTTCTGATGGTACAAAAGTGAAATGTTTCTAATATTATTATAAACCTGATACAGAAACACAGAAACACATACCCATTTATATATATGTGTGCATGTATTGTGTATAGACGTATATGCAGTGGGTGTGTGTAAGCCATGAAACCACTTTCATAATATGGTTTCTTTATCACTTTTCCCAAGGGAAAATTCACTAATAGAATACATGCATTTGAAATAATTAATTAATATTAACCTATTTAAATGCCTATTGTTAGACTGTACCTGGATTCCAGCCTTTGGAAATTACCTGTTTTTTCAGATGACTCATATGACCCTATACTTGAAGAATGAAGCCTGAAGATCAAGGAGGGTAAAAAGACTTTCATTCAACAATCTGGGGATTGGCATGAGGGCATCCTTGTAACTAGTCCAGACTTGACCTCACTGTCACCCAGTTATTGTACTTGAACTGCTCTTGCTTAATGCCATTGAGTCTGAACCCGTCTTCATAACTTGTCTAATACTTCTAACATTCAGGGTTTGCCTTATTCTTAGGAGGCGCACCCCCCTGGGAAAGATGATATCTTTTATCAACACCTAGTCCCATCCCCTACTGAATGGTTTCCTCCATGAGGGGATCTTCAACCCCAGAATTATGGAAATGATTTGGGCCATCACTTGCAACACTTGTAGCATATTAGTTTCATGCTCTGATGCCCACTGTCTCTTTGAACTGGACTGAACCTTTGCCCAATGCCTTAAGTTAAGACTACTTCCCAGTGGCGGCTGCTTCCCAGTGTGTAGATGGATTTTAAGGCATGTTCCAATATATGTGGCATGTGGGATAAATAAGATATTTCATGGTGGGACAAGTACTGTTTTACATCTTTTTCTGCTCCCTCCCCTCCCAGCCCCAACTTCTTTTAAACACAGCAGTCCTTGGATCATCCTTTCAAAGAAAGAGTCCTGGGTTTCAAATCATAATGTGGTAGTAGACTGGGTGCTTCACAGGTCTCAGCAATATGAACTCATCACTAGAATGAAAAGACCTGAGCAAAACTATGAAACTTATCAACTCTTAGGCAACAGCTTCCATATTTGCAAATATATTTTTGACAGCATTTGAAAAATCAATTTCTTCGGTGTATATGTTTCCTTAGCTATACTTCTGAGTTCTTCCTGGGGTGTCTTCTAGGATGCATTTTCACAGCCCAAATATTTATCATAAGACTTTGCATTTTTCTTATACATAAACATCCCTGTGTCACCTTTAAAAGGTACATATATATTGTAAATATTCAAATATGTATAGAGTGCACGGGTGGTTCAGTGGTAGAATGTGCACCTTCTATGCAGGAGACCCGGGCTTGATTTCCGGAACATGCACCCAAAAACCAAGCAAGCAAAAGATAGATAAATAAATAGAGGTATATAATTGAACTGAACTGTTGAATTATAATTTTCAATAAATTGTAGTTTGCGTATTAAAACATTGCAAGTTCATTTTCTATACTGAATTTTCATTATAGACTCACAGCCACGGTCTATTGCTTTGTCATCTCAGTACATTTCTGAACAATGTACTCAGTTTAGAAATATTTAATGAAAATACAGGCTGTTCATTTATTTATAAATATCTCAGTTACTATTTTCCTCATATGTTCCTAAGCATGCTGATATAATTAGGTCTTAAGCTGTTTTACTTGGGAGGATGTGTCAGCCAAATTCATTGCTTTGCTATAAGGAAAAGTTGACCAATCCTTTTATGATCAAATCTTTGGGGGAGGGGTTGACTTATTAATGTTCAATATGACCAAGTGTAAGAATCCTAATTTCTGTGGATTTGGGGCAGGTATCAGAGCTAGTAAACCAATAAATGAACATTTAATTGTTTATCCTGGCAGTTTACTGCCTAGAGTTATTGCTTTGTCTTTTCCTTCATATTTTGTACCCAAAGGTAGAAAGGTAAGAATTGTCAGATAGAACAAGGCATTATGTTTTATTTTGGTGCCCCTTCTCTACAAATTAGACTGAAATTTGAATCCAAAGTCAAATAATGACTATGTAAACTTAGGGAGGTTATTTAACTACTTGGCACCTCATTTTCTTCACCAATAAAAATTACTATAATATTTTTGCCTTGCACAACATTTTAAAGGGTAACATAGGATTAAAAGCACGGACTCTGAAGATAATATTGCAAGTATTTTAAATCCAGGCTCCATTTCATACTGGACATTATGCTGGACAAGTTACTTTACTTCCTTATGGCTCAGTGTTCTCATCTGTAAATTTGAAACATTAATAGTTTTACCTCAAAAGATTTTTATAAAGGATTGAAATAGACACTATATGTAAAATGCTTGCATGAGTGTCTAAGTTAATACACTATAAAGTGTTAGCTGAATTATTACATTACTGTTTAGCTTCAGAATGTGTGCTGTACATTCAGACTAGGTATATGGCCTAATATCAATATTTGGTAAGCACATCCTTACCAAAGTAGATAATTTTATTGGCATGTTTTTTGAGCAGGTTATAGCCAAAGTGGGTGGTACATTTCTAATATGACAAAACGAATTTCCTTAGAGGAGCTACATGTGTTAGATTCAGTTGTCAACTTGGCCAGGTGAGCATACCTAATCTTGTTGCTGTGGACATAAGCCAATGGTATGTGAACCTCATCTGTTGCCAATTACATCTGCAGTCGGCTAGGAGGCGTGTCTGCTGCAATGAGTGACGTTTGGCTTAATTGGCTGGTGCTTAAATGAGAGAATGCAACGTAGCACAGCCTAAGCAGCTTGGCATTCCTCATCTCAGCACTTGCAGCTCAGCCCAGGCCTTTGGAGATGCAGAAAGAAGTCACCCCGGGGAAAGTTGTTGGAACCCAGGGGCCTGGAGAGAAGACCAGCAGAGACCATCCTGTGCCTTCCACGTAAGAAAGAA